>JAXBDA010005828.1:0-22910 GCA_036023075.1 Gaultheria prostrata
AAAATTGAAATTGGTCCACTTTTCTCCCCTACTATATGCAACATTCATTTTAGTCCTCGATTTCTTAATATATAGAATAAAGGGCAATTTTGGGTTTATTTGAATGTCGGGATGGAAACATAACTCCAAAAAAACCACAGGATGAAAACATAATTTCAAGGTGGCTGGAGGATGATTATTTAAGTGCCCCTAAATGATAAGCAAAAATTGCTTTGACTAAAAACAAAGTGATGCGTATAATTAAACATAGCGGCCTTATATTATTACTCCTTCCGTCCCTTTTTTTTTATTGTTGACAATTACATTTTTGGCTGCCCCTTAATAACTGTGTTTTTTGAAAAATTAATGGATAAAAGTTTGTACAATTATTATTTTGCCCTTTTGAAAAATTAGTGGGTAAAGAGTTAACGAGAAAAAGTGGATAATAATTTTGGAAACTGTAGATAAAAGTTGATGGAAAATGTGTATAGTGGAGGTAAAAGTAAATGCGAAATGTGTAGTAATGACGCTTATTTAAGTTAGATTTAGGAAGCAACATAATTATTATTCTCTTTTGACATATAATACTTTATTACTGGCAAGGATGGAGCCTTATTGTTGACAATTACATTTTTTGATGTCCCTTAATAATTGTGTTTTTTGAAAAATTAATGGATAAAAGTTTGTACAATTATTTATTTTGCCCTTTTGAAAAGTTAGTGGGTAAAGAATTAATGAGAAAAAGTGGAGAATAATTTTGGAAACTGTAGATAAAAGTTGATGGAAAGTGTGTATAGTGGAGGTAAAAGTAAATGTGAAATGTGTAGTAATGACGTTTATTTAATAAGTTAGATTTATGAAGCAACATAATTATTATTCTATTTTGACATATAATACTTTATTACTGGCAAGGATGGAGCCAAGGGGGACAAGTGGCGCCACCACAAGGTTTTTTTTTAAATGCAATTGTTATATAGAAAATAAATTTTTATCTTCAAATTATATAGACTCGTCACCACTAGTTTTTTAATCTTTCTTCCTCATAATACAGTTTATCTTTTTATTTTTTAAGTAAATATTTTCGTCATCACAAAGATAAAGTTTTGGCTCCGTCCTGATTACTGGTATTCCTCTATTAACTCTTAAGGTTGTGGAGGGAAAAAATTGAGAGTTTTGAGTATGGTTTTGACAGGTTGCAAGAGTGTAGAAAACCATTTTTCGCAGCTTTCTAAGTTGATGTATATGAGGAGCGTAAAGCGCAATAAGCCAATAAGAAAAAAAGTCAATCAAGAGAACACCCCCTCAACCAAAAAGTTTTCGCAATAGTAAATTGACTTGTCTCGACGGGTGGTAAGCCCCGGGAGTCAATTCCCCAACGAACCTATGCGGTAGGGGCGGAGCCAGGATATTAATTTATCCTGGGCTAACCTAAAATGTAGTAAACTACTAAATATATTTACATATGTTTATAGGGGTCAATTCTAGGGACACATAAATAAAACACAATTTGTTTCGGAGCCCCACGCTAATAATCTAGCCGTTCAACTTGTTTAACACATGTTTTTAGGGTATCGGTAGAATTTTAACTTATTCAAATATCGGTAAGTGCTCGATTCAAACCATTTTCAAAAATTGTTTGGATCAAATACTTATCGATTTGGGTTGGTTTGGGTGTTTTGGGTTGGGCTACGATTGGTTGGAGCAATTGTTGGGTTGGGCTAAAAACATTTGGGCTGATATTTTACCTATACATTTTTCTTGTTTATTGGATGTGACCTGGGCTGGAGCCCACCACAGCCTGTGTGTGGCTCCGCCCTTGCTATGCGGGGCTTATCACAAGGGTCGGTTTCTGTCTTCAGCAATTTATCTTTGAAGTCCCTTCACCTCACGCATGCGTGGAAAGAGCTACGGAAAGGGATTTGAGAGATTAGTCGGTTCATCATGACACTGCTATTACCCAAGAAAAAAAAAAGAAAAAACAAGAAGAAAGCTGATAATGATACTAGAAATCTTCAAGAAGGATATTTAAGTCATTTCATGCATCCAAACTAATCTCGCATTAATGTACGATCTTTTCTAGTGGGGAAAATACTACTAATTTCTAATTGGAATACAAGCAGGTGTGAACGCGTCGGGCAGCATGGAAGATCCTTTGCAAGCAGTCTATCACGTTACCCGTAGTTGTACCGAAACTGTGTCACCCACACCATGACTCGCCTAGCGGGCAGCGGGCAGGACAAGTTGCTAGCATTCCATTGGCTGTGACAAAGACCTATCTGCGTTGTGCGTGAGAAAAGAATCTCGATTACGGAGTTGTGGCTTTTTCCACGTGGAGCTCTCTCATTGGAGATTTCTTTTAGCAATGAGACGCGAACTATGGGCCGCGTCGGTGACGAGCTATGATCCTCTACGCCCATCTTTTCTTGCATAATTTTTTGTGTGCTCTACGCGATTTTCCTCTTGTACCGTGATCAATCAACAGAAAAACACAAACCATTTGAGGAAAAAAAATTCAAGTGAAAATCAATTATTTACACTTTTTTTTTCATCAGAAATAAAAGATTTTTTCATGTTTCAGCTATTTCATAATATTTTTCTCATCGCCTCACAATAGTTGTTGCTCCGTCCGTCCCTTTTATAGTGTGGAGCAGTGGAGTTTTTCATTTTGGGTTGTCTCTTAATAAGTGTGTGTTTTGAAAAGGTAATAGGTAAAAGTTTGTACAATTATTATTTTACCCTTTTGAAAAGTTAGAGGATAAATAGTTAATAGGTAAAGTGGAGGTAAAAATTGATATGGAAAGTGTAAAGTAAATAAAAAGTTGATGAGAAATGTGTAATGATGATGTTTATTTAATAAGTTAGGTTTACGAAACCACGCACTTAAAAATGGATGGAGGGAGTATTTTTTTTAATTTGTGCGGTTGTACTTAATTTGTAAATGAGTTAACATATATAAGAGTAATGTACTTTTTTGGTCTTTTTATCAAGTCTTGTCGATTGCATTCTCTTATTTTTCATTAAATACGGGCCAAATTTTTCTAGATTAATCAAACGTTTCGTCGAGAAGAATCGAAAACATCTATAGATATTGACCAAAAAAAATTTAAAAAAAGAGTTCGAAAAAGACATTTTTTTAGAGTTTTTAGTATTTCTTATATTAAACTCTTTTCAATTTTGGTCTAAATTTATATATTTTTCTGATTCCCCTTATCATTGATGTGACGTAAAAATTATAACAAAACTAAAAAAAAAAGTAGAATTTTTTTTGGTAACTTAATTTTCATTAAAAAAAAAACCCAACCAACAGAACAAGGGTATACCCTTGTAGTCCACAACTCAATTACAATTAAACTTGGAGTAATCAAACACAAACAAACATCTAAAAAACTAGAAGAGCTTAACTACACCCACTTAACTGCTTGCAAGAAAATAACAAAAGGAAGATGTCAATTAACACAAACCAACCGGCTTTTATCAGTCTTCTTCACACCTCTCCAGGAAATTATGGAGGCTCACAAATCATCATGAATCTTCGCGATAAGATCCCCATTACTGAGCCTCTCCCTCCGAAAATTCCTGCGATTTCTTTCACAACAAATTGGGTAACTAATAGTTGTCATTTCTCAAAACTGGGGAGAGTTGGTTGTCTTCGCCATAAAATTCAGGAGTTCTAAGTGAATTTACCCTAACATAAATGAATAATTATTTAAAAAACAAATCTTCAGAGAATAAAATTGTTATTTGTCATTGAGAATACCTACAACTGCATATTTTTCAACATATAATCTCTAACTCAAGGAAATGTTAGGGAAATAGAGGAATGTCTTACAAAGTGAATATTATTATGTAAATAAGGGCATTACTTATATACATGTCCAGGTATAAAGTTACACAAATTTATTTCTTACAATTTGAAAGAAGGCGTGATTATTTTTCTGAGTACGATAATATTTTTGAAATAAAATGCTCTCTTGTACATGTCTTTACATAAGAAATGTACATATGAAGTATTTCTTGAAATAAAATATGTGCACGCATGTATTCAAACATATATTCTTCAATGTCTTTTCGATTAAATGTCTTTCATTTTCCACAGATATATATGAACAAAAATTTGGAATGAGCACCGGACACCGTGCAAAACACTATGGAACAAGACTAGTTAAGATATTTTTTTCCAGAGACTTGTAGGGGCTAATCTTATAGAATTTTAATTTCAAAATTATCCTAAAAGACAAATACAATTAAAAAGCATATTTGGAGTTGTGGATGTCCAGTCACCCTTAGCACCCCCTTTCCGTCGGCCCCTGTCATGTTGTATGCCAAATCTAGCCCATCCCGAAATCTCCATAAATTTCCCATAGCACCATGAGTGAGTCTGCATGGATATCACGATGGAAATTAAACCACCCATCCAAGTGCCATTGTGTTCTCGGATTAATTAAGCCACCAGTTTTGGACCTGCCCATGAGCAAGTTTATGGCCCCTCTTAGTTTCAGCCAACCAGGAGGAGGTGGCGCTCCAACCCACCACAACTACACTCTTCGGTTTTGGCCTGTTTGTTGCATTGTATATGTAATCAGAGCCAGTTCTAACTTTTTTAAGGCTTAAAGCGAAAATCCAAATGAGACATTTTTCAAAATCTAAATGAATAAAATAAAAGTAGATAAATTAGGGGAACATAAATATTATTACACTTGTCATACTTTTTATTTCCTTCTTTTGCCCTTCAAAATATCATCATTACATGTACTTACTCTAAAAAGATAGGGTAGAAGTGGAATTTCATTACCTAATGCCCCTTGGTTTTGAATGGGAAAAAAAAATTTAAGACAGCAAAAAGTGGTGTTTGGGACCAAAGATTTGAGTATGGTTTTTTCAGAATACGCTCAAGATATTGATTCGGTCCCTAATCACCTTGCTTTATTGTTGGAGTGTTCTAGGATTCTACTCGATGAGTTCTAAAAAAAATGAATGATCCGAATCACATTTTTTGGCTCAAATATTGAAATGACAGAAATGACATTAGCTAGCCCGGTCCACATGCGCTAAGCCCAGCAAAGATAAAATTAAAAAATTCTCCTACGAAATTGTTAAAATAGGATGGTGCTTTGTTTTCATCGATCTGTCAACGAAATGCGTAATTGGACATATTACACTTGGAATTAGGACACAAGTTTTCCTATGGTTTCCTAACTCTATTCCATAGTTACCCGGAGGATGATTTTCCTATGGTTGTGTAAGTTGCTAGTGTTGCTAAGGAGTAGCAATCACCAAAATACATTTTGACCCTATCTATAGATGCAAAATTTGACCAATTTTTTTCCCATAATATTGTTGAGTTTGGACACCCCAAACTAGACACTTGTATTGAATATTCTCACTCTTATTCAATACAAATTTATACAAGTACACTCACTAGTATACAAGACACACGACAATTCACTCTCACACTAGAGTTTGTGTCAAGACTCAATCAACTCACTCATGCACACTCACTTGGTGCTCACCACACACTTGGTGTCTCTCACCAACACTTGGTGTTTCTTTCCAACACACCTACAAATGAGGTCACCTATCCTATTTATAGTCACCTATAGAACATTCTAGATACAAGTCAACTCTAGAATAAGACTAGAATCTTCTAGAGAAATCTATACTATACTACCATAGTCTAGATGATTCCAGGGTAACCCGGAAGACTCCATCACCTTCCATAAGTTTCCGGAAGGTTCTAGAATAACCCGGGGCATTCTAATAGGACCCGGAGCCTTCTAGTAGAGTCTGGAACATTCTAGAACATAGTGGAATATTCTAGTAAAATCCGGAACATTTCCGATCCGGAATCAACTGGAAACTTCCGGAGAGTCGCTGATGACTCGATCTCAGCAATATTTACCGGCTGAACAAGATTTGCAAATGGAGTATTATTTTACCTTCTCCATAACCTCGTAATGGACATGGATGCTAGAGTTTCCATTGCGATGGTGCGAGATAATATTAATGCGACACACTATCAAGTATAATTTTGTAAGACATTGTAGTTTCTTAATGGAGACATTCGGAATTTCAGAGATCAAGCATGTGTACCGTGAAGGCAATCCGAAACGTGAATTTGTTGGCTAACTCAACACTCAACCAAGAAGATTCTTATATAATCTTTATCTTTTGTTCCTAGCTTTGTTTTTAACTCAATTTGTAGATGATGCTAGGGGAGTCTCGTACTCTCATAATGTTGTTATTGGAACATTGATGTACATTTTATTTTATGTTAAGAACCTGTTTTCATAAAAAAAAAAAATATTTAATTTACATCCTTAACTTCTGGTGAGAGCACTCATATAATTGTACATATATAATGCACCGAATAAAATCTAAACAGTCGAAACAATCAGTTTTATGAAAAATGAACAATGATCTCCCTATCGTTCCTGACAAAGTTGGTCACTGGACAAACCACATGACAATGTTTTTCGTTTTTTCAGGAAAAAAGGTTTTAAATACTCCCAGATTAATGGCCTGCCGATCGAGGTGGGCCTAATTGAAATAATCGAAATGATAAGCCGAGAAAAAAGAAGAAGAGGGCATTTAACATTTTTAATTTTTAATTATCTCAGTCAATATGGTTTCATTTTCAATATATGTTACCACACCAATTAAGTGAATAAGTCATGTAGTACTAGAAAATGATAGCCGGCACACTCTGAAGTGTGTTTTCACATTAATGTACATAAATTCAGGAGTTCATGAAATTGAAAATTTCAAAACATTAAACATGGAATCAAATATGAACACCAACAAGAGAGACATAAGGACGTGAAACTATTAATCATGTGTGGAGTGGAATCTATAAACTTTATCCGATATGGGACTATTTGATAGGAATTTGAACTCAAAATTGTGTGACTTAAACAATTAGTTACTTTTATCCAATTGTATTGATTTTTTGCAAATGTAGTTAACATATCATTTCTAAAAGATAAACTGTTTTGATCATCAAAATAAGACCGGGAACATGATGTGTAATGTCCACCCACTTTTAAGAGTGAATGAATAAAATTGAACTTTCATTAATAGATACCAACTAAGCGTTTTTCTTTTTAAACACTTCAAATCTCTTTCTATTAGTAACAACCAAACATAACCATGACTTGCAATATTTTGTCCAATTATCAATGAAACTTAAACATATCCTTACATCCATTAAAGGCATGTATACTATAACTCCCCTCCCCTTCTCTCTAAAACTTTAGCCAGTCGTTTTAGGGTTTCTCCCCTGGAGCGGAAGGAACGGAGCCGCCTCCCCCCCCAGGCCATCCTCTCTCCTTCCTTCTTTCTCCATCCCCCTCTCTCCCATTTTCGCCATCCCTTTATTCCTCATTCCTTCTACCACCTCAGCCCACCTTATACCCCATCCGTCTCCTGCGTTTTTCCTCCGTCACTGTCACACTTCTGGGTGTGGCAGCTTTAGCCTAATGGCATGTCAGTTTGCTCATTTCTCCCGTCGGGTTGCATTGTTGGACGCTCTCGGTTTTATGGCCTAATGGTTGGTAGAGGTCCGGCTGCAGGAGTAGTCTTTCTTCCGGTTTTCGGTTGGTGTGTGTGCTTATTAGCAGCGGCTAGTGGTGGTTGCTTCACTTCTGGCATTCATCTTTGTGCTCCTGGTGGTGGCGGTGGTTGTTTTTTTGTTGAGGGTTTGGGTGTGTTTAAGGTTTCAGTGGCTTGGGAAGATTGGGTCGGTTCTTCTGTTTTCTTTTCCTTTTTGCAGACCAAGATGAGGCGATTGTCGGTGGTTGTTTTGGGCGGCAAGCGATAACATAGTTAGAACCCTAGTTGTTGATTCACTTGACTGTTTGTGAGGGTCGGATTGGCAATTTCTCGGAGGTTTTTTCCGGTGTCCGATTGCTCGCGGGTTAGCAGTGGTGCGGGTCGCCCTCTACATGGTCATTTGTACGACGGCGGTGTTAAGAGTAGCCCCAATCCTTGCGGTTAGGGTTAGCTTTGTTTGTTTGTTTGTTTTGGGTTGGGCCTCCATTTTGGGCCTTTGTTTGCCCTCCAGTTTTTTGGCCTTCATTAGTTGAATCCGATTTGCCTTTGTGATCCGGGCTTCATTGATGTATCTTTAAGCTAGGTCCTTAGGTGTTTACAGGCTTTGTCCCTCGGGTGTTTCTTTGGATTATGTCTCATTGGGTATTTTTAATTCATTCAATCTCGGTTGGAATCCCTTCCCCTCTCCCCCTGACCTGATATACCCTTATCAAGTTTTTCAATAAATTTTATTTTCGACAAAAAAAAAAAAAACTTAAACATATCCTTTTTTATGCAAGATTAATTTGATAGGTTTTCACAAGCTATATATCAAAAGTCAAAACTATAGGAGTATTGAGATACATATAACAGTAACTTTTTGTTCGAAAGTACGATGTCCTTTTGACGGGAATAGATAAATATGACTAATTGATAACTGTTGAATGCTAGTCGATACTACATGAATTAGAACGAGGTAGGAGTGATAAACAAACCAACGAGTAGAATGATTATTTGTTAAAGTTTCATTTAAAAACTTAATTTATGAGTTTTAAAAAGCTTAACTTAGTTATGAGGCGAATCGACTACAAATAGAGTTTTAATTAAGTCAATTACAAGTCAATTTATTGAACTTCAATATTTTGTAAATATAAGGAACGAGTTGAGCAATAACAAAGTCGAGTGCTCTTTCGTTTAACATCTTAATGATCCTCAAAAAAATATTAAAGATCAATGTTGTGTTCGTTTAGATATTTTAATTTAATTTAGTTTAGTTTAGTTTTCAATTATTATTCTATTTTTCTTTCCAATTATTACTTCTCTTTTCAATTATATTATTCTCATTTCTCTTTATCTCTTTCCATTTATTATCCCTATTTTCAATCATTACTTTATCCCTCCGTCCATTCGTTACTCCTCCAAATAAAATAAAATAAACTAAAATCCCAAAACGAAAACCGCCCAAAAAAAGGTTTGTACTACTACTATTTTTTGTTGGTTCAACGGAAAGGGTACTCCAGTAGTGGCACTAAATTAACCCTAGACGGACGTATGTGGAGAGTCTTTTCGTAGTACCGCCAAAATCCCAAGGGCAATTTACAGAATTCACGCCCAAAAAAGGGTAATTCTATTTACAACACATTCTTTGCTAAATACAACCTATTCTATGAATAAATTGTGGTTATATTTAGCAAAGAATGAGTTGCTAATAGAATTAGCCCAAAAAAAAATGAGTAATTGACAGCGACGCATAAGAAAACATCAGCAGCATAAATAGCCATCCAAAGCCACAAACGAGCTCCTCTCGCTCTCTCTTGACTTTTCTCTCTCTCTCTCAATCGGCTCTGTGGTTGTCTCTCTCCATCACGCGTCTCTCCCTATCCTCTCTCCGATTCATCTTCTCGATTCACCAGCCACCGCCACCACTGTTAGTCTCCGGCCTCCAATTTTTCTAGATCTTTCGCCCATATCTAAATCAGCTAGGTCGATCAAGATCCCTAATTTCATCTCTGCTTGATTTTATTTGGATTTCCCCCCTTTGAGATCGATTTTGATTTCCGTGACGATTGTTAGTCTAAAATAAGAGTATTCTAGTTTTTATTGTGGAGTTGAATTTTGAAGCGGTCTGATTTGGTAGCTTATTTTTTTTATTTCACTCTAATCGTTGATTTTTTTTTCTTCTTGTTATTGGTGACTCTGCATATGTCGGATTGTGTCTGTTATCAATCTAATTAACTGTAAAAAATCGGGAATTTCCTGAGTTATGTTGTGTTGATGGATTGATTTGAGATTTACATGACACACAGTGAGTTTCAGCTGGCAGTTAGTTGCCTTTATAGGTTTCTTGTATGGCGTAATCGTTTAGGGTCACTTGGTGTGAGGTGAATATAGAACACAGCTTCAACCAAATAAGAATGCTTGAGATTTTAACTTGCAAATATTTGATTTGGGGTTCCTGGTGGTCTCAACTTAGTTTTTTGCCCCCTCCTGGGGTATCGGGTTGAAATCCTCTCTGGAGGGGTTTGCTCCCACTTAAAGTCGGTAGCCCCAACTTTAATTGGGATTCCCACTAGTTTTACGGTGGGATTGGTCCCCCATATCAGTCGAGATGCGCATAAGCTGGCCCAAACACAAAAGAGTTGATATTTTGGGGTTCCTGCTGACCTCTAAGGGCAGCAGGTTATGGTGCAATGTAAATTGTGTGGTTTTTCATGCAAGAACATTTCTCCAGACCTCATTCCTTTATCTCTGTTTGGCCCCCAGATCCACAAACAAGGATGGCTATGGGGGTGGGGTTATTGATTGCCCAACCCACCTCGCCTGTGTGGCTCTGTTAGGGGATGTGAGCATAGATTGTATGGGTTAGAGTATGGATGTGTTAGGGTTAGTGGTCCCACTGCAAATGGTTAAACTTGCTTGATTACCATAAGCATGGTTGTTTTACGGTAAATAGTCACTAGTCCCACACAGGTAGGTATGGGTTAGAGTATGGATGTGTTAGGGTTAGTGGTCCCACTGCAAATGGTTAAACTTGCTTGATTACCATAAGCTTGGTTGTTTTACGGTAAATAGTCACTAGTCCCACACAGGTAGGTATATAGAAATTCAGTCTCTAGTTTCTATATAAGCCAACTATTATTACTACAGCATCGAACTTTCGTTAATGGATTTACCAATGTTTGGCCTTTGCTACATGGCTAGGGTTGTGAGTTTGGTAAGTTATTCAAGTACTTTAAAACAAAAATAATTGGTGACTGAAAACCCACAGAGGATGTGTTTAATTTTACTTAACCTGCCCCACTTTCTTGTATGGGAGTGGGATGGGTTTCGGGTGATTGGTGATATATGTTAAGTAAATGTGGGAGGGAAACCTTTTACCAAACCCGCAGACCATGATGCTTCCATTTCTTATTTTCCAATATGGCCACTAGCAGCTTATTGCAATGCTACAAGTAGAATTTCTTCAACTTACAGCCCTCAGGTATCACCTTCGGTGTAGCTTTATTGGGCAGTTTGTTTTTGACAGTTTGTGATGTCACTTCTTCTCCTACTTCTCCTGTATAGATTCATGTTTTAAATCAATGCACATGAAATATCTTTGTTTTTATCTTATTATTTATTAGGCTTTTTTTTTTTTTTTTTAAGGCAATCATGAGTGACCAGGGGGAAAAGACTTGCCCACTTTGCGCGGAAGAGATGGATTTGACAGATCAGCAACTGAAGCCTTGCAAATGTGGTTACGAGGTTTGAGTGGCTCTTTATTTTTCTCACCTTTGGATAGGTCTTGGCATACTGCACTTAAGGCTTATTTTGGCCTAAAAAGTTAAGCTTGCTTCTTGCTTTTTTGAGTTTCAAAAAGTCATTATTTTGGGCTAATAATTAACTTATACAGCTTTTTAGGCCAAAATAAGTCTAAAAAAACTTTTTGCTTTCCCCCCTAATAAGTGAAAAAGCAAAAAACATACTTAACTTATTAAGCCAAAATAGGCCGAAATAATATTGAGCATGTAATTATTGGTAAAATACAATAATAGAATATTACCATACAATTCGTTCCTCCACTGGAAATCGCGAAGAGATATTATAGAATCAGAACTCTGGGGAATTGTGTACAATCATATATCTTAAGGTCACAAGAGCGACTACCTTTAGGGTACATGACGGACTGTCGTAGACGAACAGAGTTCTGACAATTCCATATGTGAGAATTTTAACCTTGCTTTTGAATGACAATATATTTGTGTTGGTTCTACTAAATCCGAATTCCTAAGTGATAACTGTTGCTAGACAAAAGATAATACATTACCTGTATCTGGATGTAAGTGAGAGATACTTCAGCATGGCTATTTTGGAGGACCATAGCGATAGCTTATGGTATCTTGTCCTGGCTATAGCATTGAAACTACTTCCGCACTTTTGCAGATCTGTATTTGGTGCTGGCATCACATAATGGACATGGCTGAGAAGAATGAAACAGAAGGACGGTGTCCAGCTTGCCGCACCCCCTACAACAAGGAAAAGATTGTTGGAACGGCTGCAAAATGTGAAAGGTAACATGATTGACGATTTCAAACTCTTGCTTGGAATACTTTTCACTCATTATTGATGATACTATTATTACTATTGGCGTGACTCATGATCATCATGTTGACGCAGGTTGGTAGCTGAGATGAACATGGACAGGAAAACGAAGTCGCAAAAGCCAAAAAGCAAGACATCTGATGGAAGAAAGCAACTCAGTAATGTTCGAGTAATTCAACGAAATCTTGCCTACATTGTGGGCCTACCTCTTGATCTAGCTGATGAAGATGTGTGTTCTTCTCTTCGCCTTGTCCTCCTCTTCTCTCCACACTTTTTCTCCTTTCTCACCACCCATCCCTTATAACTGAGGAATGGAGACCCGTACACTAACCAATCTGTATTATTTTATAAGCAGCTTCTCCAGCGTCGAGAGTATTTTAGTCAGTATGGAAAGGTGCTCAAGGTGTCTATATCTCGTACAGCAGCTGGTACTATTCAACAGTTTGCAAACAATACTTGTAGTGTGTAAGTTTCAATCCCTTTAGAAGAGACACCTGTTTGAATTATAAATTACTTGAATATATTTCTCTCAAAGAGTGGTTGCTCAGCACATGTCACTGCTTATTCACTAGTTTTTTTTTTATAACTGCTTATTCACTGGTTAATGTGCACAAGTGAAATAGGATGGTTCATTAGTATTTGATGATATACGTGCATTAGTCAAACTTAAGGTGTGAGTTTCATTCATCTGAGTTGTTTCTCCAGCAGTAGTTCTGAGATCATTTCATTGATCCCATTTTGCATTATATTTCCACTTTATAACATAATACGATAATAATTATTCTGTTCAAATGTCATGTGTCCCAGATATATTACTTACTCAAAAGAGGAGGAAGCAGTTCGTTGTATTCAATCAGTACATGGTTTTGTCTTGGATGGTAGATCTTTGAGGTGCGCGCATGTTTCAATTGAGACCATTCAAGGTTTAGCTTTTATTCTGTATTTCCCTTATTTGCATGTTTGAATTCCATTTTACAGGGCCTGCTTTGGAACCACAAAGTACTGTCATTCATGGTTGAGAAATTTGGTATGGAACTCTTCGTTACTGTTTGGAAATTGGTCTATTGTATGTGCCATTTGGTGAAACTTTAATGAAGGTTGTCTAGTTTAATTGGATTGAGCTTTTGTTGATGCAGCCTTGCAGCAATCCTGATTGTCTCTATTTGCATGAGATTGGTTCACAGGAGGATAGTTTCACTAAAGATGAAATAGTATCTGAATATACAAGGTATCTTCATTTAAACTCCTTCAATTATCTCTTTTACCATTTCATTTTATTAGAAGAAAATGCAGCCTTTGGAAACCCCCAGTCCATTTTATCGGGTCATGCATGGATGTTTGAGCAACCAGTCAAATTTTATTGGTGAACCTGTCTGAGAACAATTATGGATTCAGTGTTAGGAACTTGGGTAGATATATGATACTTCTTCCCCCTCTCTTACGGCGTAAACCGCACAAAAGTCGACTGTCCTTTGAGTTCAATTTCATCTGCTCAAAATTAATGAATTTACTGGCTGTATGATGGAAAGATACAATGATATTATCCAGAATGGTTAGAATACCTGTCCTTCTAAATTGTATTCAAAGTAATGAGATGGAAGATTCATATCCAACTACAAAATTTCCAGTGATGAACATGTCCATTTTTTGTAATTCTGATGAAATTAGACAGATTGTTGGCACAATTACCAGATTGTCGTAGTAAATTTGACTTTAGTATCTGAATTGTGTGAATGTTTTTTGAGTTTGAAGGCTGGGAATCGTTAATTTGCTTCAAATCAGACTGATGTGTATCAATGCATAAAAGGATTGGGTCGTTGTATGTGTCTACCATTGTTTCTTATCAGTTTTGCCTTTGGGCTTGGTTTAACTCAATTTGTAAAGTTGACTAAACCACTAATTGGAATTTGATGGCAATCTTATAACCTCATTCTTTTAGATTTGTTTGGTTAATTTTTTATTTTTTTTGGTTTTTATATTATTGGACAAATTGGGTGTTTTGAAGCGCACAATTTTGATGTTTTGAAACTTGAACCTTGTATTGAGTGAGTTTAAAGTTCCTGATATCTCAAAAATATTACAGAATTGTATCAATTTTTTTTTAATGTTTTGACCTAGGATGATTGAAGGAGCTATTGATTTTACCGCAAATTTAGTCATGTTATAGGAGAACGTTTTTCCTGACTCATACTGTTTTAAATTCCCTTATACTTGCCGATAAAAAAAAATTCCCTTACTTCGATATATGATATATCTGAAATGTAATGATCAGATCTTCTCTTGTATGCCCCTAAAGAAAGAATGCTTTGTTTTCCCTTTGCGATATGTGTGATTTAATTTATTGGATAGCTAATTAACTTGCGTAGTCGTTTTAAAGGGGTAGAGTTCAACAAATTACTGGTGCTACAAATAACATGCAACGGAGATCAGGGGATGTATTACCACCACCAGCAGATGAATACTACATTAACAGCTCTGCTGCCTCTGGAAAATCTCTCAGTAAAAGTGCTTCAACTGTAAGACCTTTATTTTTGCCTTTTCTTTTATATTGATTTCATGTTCTTCAGATGGGAAATTAATAAGTTACCTACATAGTAAATGATTACCGTGTTCCTTTGGCTGAGATGTCATTGCATGAAGCAGGAGGAGATTAGCTTTTTTGGGTATTTTATTTGTAGTATACTAGTAATTTAGAGAATTCTGGATTTCCAACTAGAAATTTGAAAGGTTGTGAATGGCTGTTGTGGAGTACTTTGCGATCCTTATTAATGAGCTTGTCTTTGCATCTTACTGGCAGAATCCAGCAAGCAGCATCAGTGATTCTCCGCCAAATAGTAGTTCTGGGTTTTCTGTTGCTCTTCCAGGAGCAAGCTTCTGGTATGCCACTGAGTAAAACATCTTTATTGCACTATGATTCACATCCTTATAGTTTGGCTTTTTTTTTGGTAAGTCGGAAATTATAGTTTGGCTTTTGTACTAGGGGAATGCGTGCCTCAAATAACCAGCCCCGGCCTGGAACTTTAGCATGTTCAAATGGACCTTCAAACCAGGAACATGAAACCGGTAATGGGCCAATTGCATTTTCGACGGCAGCTGGAGGAACAGTAAAGGTTACTCCATCAAATGTTGATGACGGAAAGAAGCATATTCCCAAAGAGGAATGCCAAACTGCTGCTTCTGAGGCTCCTGCCACACCAGGAATTCTTGCTACCACGACTGTGGATGTTCGGTTGCATTCACCAGAATTGTTGGAGGACAAAGATAGATGCCTCAGTGCAGCAACTAATAGCACAAATTCTCTCGACCTTTCTGGGCGGTCTTCCAGTTTTGATGCAGATAAAGACCTGGATATCTCTGCTAATGGGAATATTCAGGGTACATGTTCTGATATGGCTTCATTGCCCATTGATAGACGACTTGGGGATGAACATTCTGCTGATACTACGCTTTATAGTTCTCTTCTTGAAAATACCTTGATTAATACACCAATAAAAAATCAAGGGTTACAACTGCGCTATGCAAAGCACTTAAGAGTACCTTCAGCATCAGTTGGACTTGGGAAAGCTTTGTCTTCTACTGATGATAATTTCGTTAGAAAGGAACAATCGGATTTTAAGTCAGATTCTCTTGCAAGAGAACAATCTGATTGGAGATCAGATGCACAAAGTCAAGTAGGAAAAAGAGATTCACAAGCATTTCCTGAAGTGAAAGAGGATTTGCGATATTTTGAAGATCAGAGGTGTAAGGATTCAGAAGTTGTTACTAGCACAAGCTACTTGCCTAATCTGTCTAACTTCTTTCATCTTTCTGGTCAGTCTAGTGTACATTCTTCTCAGCATAATGAGCCATATGGTTCTATCTTCAATCGAGATCCCCAAATTGTAGATAATAAAGTGGATAAGGGGTTGCTACTGCGATCTTCTGATGTTCCAAAAGTACCTAATGGGTACTCTGAAGATATGATTAGTAAATATATTGATTCAGATACAACAGTTGGACAATCTTATTTACTTCCAAGTGAAGTGAAAAAGAAGCTTGTTGGGAGTTTTGGAAGTGAAGCATCTGATGATGTCCATAATGTTGCAACAGATTTGGGGGAGAGCAGTATAATATCAAATATTTTGTCAATGGACTTTGATGCTTGGGATGAGTCATTGACTTCACCTCAAAATTTGGTTAAATTGTTGGGTGACAATAATACGCGGGAGGCATCTCTTAAAACATCAAGTTCCTGGAAAGTTCAAAACAGCAGTCAGTCCAGGTTCTCTTTTGCGAGACAGGAGGATTCCAAAATTGGAGTATCAGATATTGGACCATCTTTGAATAATATTGGGCAAGTGCCGAAGGACCGTGTTTTAGGCCATGAATTCCCGGAAAAAAGCAAGTTTAATATCGATAAGCTTGGTGATATTAATGGTTTCTCTACTTTTAGCATTGAGGAACCTGATAAATTCGCTGGTAGCTATTCTTATTTGTCTTCTAATAAGCTTTCAGGTGATTATCGTTGCATTCAGTAGATAATTCAGTGATTTTGGGTAGCTTACACTTACGCTGGCCGCAAAACAACTTATACTTAATTGATGTTCCTGTATCTACTATCTGTGTGTGTCTTGCATGCTCTTTTTGGGTTTTCTTTTAACGTATGGATTAGATATTTGTGATTTATTGATGATTTGCTACTTAGACTGAGTAGTCAGTAGTGGGTTTGTCTCATGTTTAAATGGTGGGGATCTTTAGATTAAGTCCCCCTTTTTTGCCACTATCTTTTCTGAAGTACATCATTCCTTTCTGGCAATTCTTCCATGGCTCTGTTTTTTCGGATGCATTTTCTTTTTTTGTTTCTTGCTTTAGACAAGCCTATGTTGCTACAGATTCTTCTTGCTATTCTTCCACCTGTGCTGTTCCTGCCTTCTTTTCATTTCCTTTTGCATATACATTTTTACATAGTTTCTATATGTAACTTTCTCCTGGATTTAGTATGCTGCTTGACATATTTCTGGGCATTATATTGTCTTAAGAGTTGGTAAACGTTAGATCATTTTTGGTGCTTTAAATAGCTCGACTTGGACAGTAGGGGTTGATGGAGATTTTGGTAACTCAGTGCCTGTGAGATTTTCATCCTTGAGTTTATGTCACGTCTTTTTATGCCTACACTTGGAAATCCGTTGTGTCCGATAATTATACTCTCTTCTTATACACATATCCAGTCTCTTAGCTTATCTATTGTTTCAAATGCAAGATTTATGTGCAACAATATGTAGATTAGTCTAAGTCAGCCCTCCTCCTCTTCAATTTCTTATTATTGATTATATTTGTGCATACTTCTTTTTTTGTTGGTTTTCTGGTTCCGTTCTCTAACTTCACTGATCTTGGTCCTCTTCAATGTCTTGTAGTTTCGAGAGCTCCAGTTTCTGCACCTCCTGGATTTACTGGGCCCAACAGAGCACCACCACCGGGCTTTTCTTCTCCTCAGAGAACAGAATCAACTTTCGATTCCATGCCTTGTTAGTTCTTTACTTTCATTACCTTTTTTTCCATTTTCTAAGTAGGTTTTTGAAGATTTTTGTGAATTATGGACATCCCTCTTTATGCCCCCATTTTGCAGGGAACACTTTTGTTGATGCTTCCTCATTGAGAAATCCATATGAGGCACCACCAACAGGAAACAGTGGTAGTGTTGGAGATATTGAGTTTATGGATCCAGCGATTTTGGCAGTTGGCAAGGGTAGACTTCCTAGTGGGCTGAATAACACTGCCACGTCGGACATGAGATCAAACTACTCTTCACACTTGAGTAGTGCATTTGAAAATGAGGCTAGACTCCAGTTGTTGATGCAAAGATCTATTTCTCCATTACAGAACCAGAGATTTACCAACTTTGGGGATAGTTTTGCTCCACATAGTGATGCTTACAGAATTCCTTCAAGGATTATGGAGCAACCACTGGCAAGCAGTCCGTCACCGTTGTCACATTTCAATCTTCAACAGTCCAGTGGTGCAATTATGTCAAATGGTCAGTGGGATGGTTGGAATGAAGTTCATAGCAGAAATGATATGGGTATGGCAGAGCTGTTAAGAAATGAGAGACTGGGATTTAACATGTATACGAGTTACGAGGATTCAAAGTTCGGGATGCCCAGTTCAGGTGATATATACAATCGGACATACAGAATGTGACTTGTCTTCAAAAATTTTGTTTGCTTCAGCAAATATTGGCTTCACTGGAGAGTGGAGACAGAGACTGATATGTGGACAATGCTGAGATTGATCGAGAAGGATGAAACTGACAATTTGATTGGTCTGACTTTGCGAATTGCTCATTGGTGAAGGATCAAATCCTCAGAAACTGAAGTTCCCAGAAACCTGCAGGTATGGGTTTTTTTTCCCCGAGCATCAAGCATGGTTTTTCTTTCTTTTTTTGGTATAGAGAGGTGAATGATCTCATTTTTAACGAGGGTGTTTCTGTCTGTTTAGCAAGGGTTGGCCTGGTGGTCAATGTCTTGAGACTTAGTATTTCACCATCACTTGTTTTAGTTATTTATGTTTATTTATGTTTCTCCTTCCTATTTAAGAATTGTATGACCTCTTAATTTTAACTTGTAATTGCTCAAGTAAAAGTTTTAACCATTAAAATAGTAAACTTTAACATTTTTCTATAGGGTGTTTAGAAAATTAGAATGAATTCCACGATCTCTTAAATGTAGTTTGATCGTTTCATAGCCTATGGTGTTTTTATCGGGCTTGTTGACGTGGATTCTCCTTCCTTAGGGGAGACTATGAATTGTTTCAGATCATTGCTTCATCTTTTCACGCTAAGACCATTGTTTGTCACTTTGTTGTATGATCTTTTTGCATATTATGCATCACATCTGATGTATTTTTCTCATTGTACATAATTTTTTGCAGAAATACGGTGAGATCCAGCTTTGCTACATGTGGTTTATTGATGGCTGCCGTATGTAATCACTCGGGGTAGGTTGCCTTCCAGATGTTGAGCATTTTGATCCCCAGGGGAAGGTGATGAGGAGGATGTTGTAACATACTAACATATAACAATAGGTATATCAAAATTGAATAATTTTTGTAATTCTTGTGGTTATTTAATCTTTCTGGGCAGTGATCGAGGCCTGAGGGCTACAAAAGAACTGAAATCAGTCAAAAAATTTGTCGCAACATATTTATCGTTGTTGATATGAATAATTGGATTTTTTGTTGTATTGTTTGCATTACCCATAATTAACGTTTTTCTTTCACAATTGGATTTGTTGTATTACCCGTAATTAATTCATTGAATTTTCTTTCGTCACTTGACGTGATATTTTCTTTTTACATTTGGGTTAAAATGTTCCTGTTTTAGGCATCTCTGGCACTTGTCCTTTTACTCTTCTTTTTTTTTGAAGGCTTGTTTTGCTCCACAATTTACAATTATGCCCTTTTATGAAAGTTTTTACAGAAGATTTTGCTTATATTATAGTTTTCCCATTGAAGGTATTCATACAATTAAGCTTTTACTCAAATTTTGAACAAGGCATAGAGATTAGAATTCAATAGTATTTCTTAAGTAATTTACGTGCGGCCTGGTCTCATGCATGGTCGAAGTGACAGATTCAATTGTCCCGTTTTTCGGGTGGCTCCCACGAAGCCATCCTTGAATTAGTAAATTACGGGCCACTCAATACTTTAGCTATAAACTCTATTATTTTTGGCATATGTGTATATGTACAGATCAATAACTGTTTTTAGAATTTTGTATTTTGTCAAACAATTTTACAACATGCTCCAGGAATAATTGGCCTGCGCGCAACATATAATGATAAGTTTGACAACATATTTTTCAAACAAATGTACAGGTGAGTCATTTGCATTTGTATGTACTACATGTTGATACCGGATTTTGCCTCACTCCTTTTTATTAAAGCAAATTGATGACGCTAATACTCATAGAGAAGAGATGGTTGACCATCAGAAAATCAAACAAATCTTGCCGTAGTAGAACACGTGCTTCCCGGCAAAAGTAAATTGGCACAGTACGTAACATACTGTTGCCATGATTAATTGTATATCAATTCCTTTCATTAAGCATCATATAACATCTGTGTGTACATAGCTTTGATGAGTCCCTCCTTGTGTTGCTATATTTCTGATTTGGTATAGCGAAATGCATTAGTGATTAATTGATGTTTTATGAGGCTTTTATTGCTTCCCACAAGGATAATCCAAACCTCTTATTATACTTAAAATAAAATATAATGAACATCATTGGATTTCAAAATTAAACCTCCAGCTCGTGAATTTCATTATCTTTTAGCTCGTGAATTTTATTAGCTTCGAGCTTGTGAATTTCATTTGTTTCGAGCTCGTGAATTTCAAAACACAACCACCACGTAATAAATTTTCATTAGCTTTGAGCTCGTGAATTTTACTAGATTTCAAAACACAACCACCACCTAATGAATTTCATTAGCAACGAGCTCGTAATTTTCATTTGTTTTGAGCTTGTGAATTTTACTGGTTTTCAAAACATAGTCAACTATTTCAGAGCTACGTAAGAATCACCTCGTGAATTTCACTGAATTTCAACACACAACAGCTCGTGAATTTCATTAGCTATGAGCTCGTGAATTGCATTACCTTCGAGAATGTGAATTTCACTAGATTTCAAAACACAACAGCCAACTCGTAATTTAATTAGCCTTAAGCTCGTGAATTTTATTACCTTCGAGCTCGTGAATTTCCCTAGATTTCAAAACACAACCACCACCTAGCGAATTTAATTAGCTTTGAGCTCTTGAATTTTCAAAACACAACCACCATCTAGTGAATTTCAATAGTTTAGGGGGTAAAGTTGATTGGTTTTATAGTTGAGGGAATGAAAGTGACAAAAAGTGAGAGTTTGGGGGTGTCAATTAAATTAAGCCTTTACAAAAACTCATTAAGAATGTTCCCAATTTGAAAACTAAATTGAGGATAATCCCAATGTTAAGTTCACGGACATCACTTCACAACAATCCAAAACTTCATCACCACAAAAGCAAATTGACAATAATTATCACCAATAAATAAAGGGGAATGATTTTCACACTCCCCTTTTATTCATTGACACTCTCTTTTTGTCTTTTACTCATGTGAAATTACTACATTACCCTTACATCTTGAGTCACTTTTTTCATGTGAAGGGCAATGTAGTAATTTCACATAAGTAACAGACAAAAAGGGAGTGTCAAATGGCTAAAAGGAGAGTGTGAAAATCATTTTCCTAAATAAAAACAGTAAAAAAGATTAAAGGTATCGTCAGCTGACCGCTCCACAACCACCACCTCCACTTCAGAGAAAAATAAAAAATAAAAATGTCATTCTTTTTTATTGCAATGAGACTAGGGTCATGTGAGGAGGTTTTAATGAATAATAAAACGAATTCACAAGTAGATTGAATTTTTTTTCATTGATGATAGAATTAATTAAATAATATGATTTCTAATTTACTTCAGGTTTCCTAGGCCTAGCTTCTGTAGTGGATTTATAAGCAACAGTAACGCTCAACTCCATAAATAGGCTTGTTTAACTGTCTGTGATGTGAACTTGGTGTGGGTGTTGTGCACTCCTCGGCCGTCCGATCATGTTTTGGACAGCTTGGATGCATTCGGTAATTTTAATTTAATTTTGATTTACTTTTATCGGTTAAATTCAAAACACATCCGGACCGTCCAACACATAGTCGGACGGTCGAGGGGTGCACAGCAACCACCCCGTTTCGCTGTGATGTAAGTATTGCCACCAGTGAGGAATGGCAATTTCGGCATAATTTTTTTTTAGTTATTTGTTATTCCTAATACAGGGGGGAATGAGACTCAATCCCGAGATGTAGTGTGAGGCATCCAAGAACTCTACCGCATGAGCTAGATTAGGAATAACGAATGAGACTCGATCCTGAAATGTAGTATGGGGCATCCAAAAGCTCTACAGTATGAGCTAGCCACCACTTGCGGCATAAATGGCATAAATGTTCATACGGGACTTATTGGTCCATTAATGAGTTGGGCCCGAGTTAATGGGAAAATATCTCTCCGCTTCTGGAGCGGCCCGTAAGTCCATGAGGACCATGACCTAGGGCTTGTGAGAATCCCATTTTTGGAATCCATGGGCCAAGCCTGAATAATAGGCCTCACTATACCAAAAATAATTTCATGTCAGAATTCTTTATCTCGCGTTTCTCCAAGGCTCCGTTGTTTTGACGTAAAATATTTTTCAGGTAAAATGATTCCATGGAATGTATGTTTTTTTTTTTTTCCCTTTTATTTTACAGTGTTTGGTGGACACTCAAAAAATATTTTCCAGAACAATGGATAGGTAAAAGTCAAATAAGGTGCGGAACAAAAATGCGTGAAAACAAGTTGCACAAGTTGTGGAGAGAGAAAGAAACGTCCTACCAACAATTCTAGAGAGAGAACATTGCACTTTTAGAGGGATCTCACTCTCACTGATCCACTTGGAGAGAGAGAGAGAGAGAGAGAGAGAGAGAGAGCAAAAAGGAAAATGTTTTACGGCGAAACAAACGGAGCCTAAGTTGTAGTTTTTTTTTTTAATCAGTCTAAGTTGTAGGTTAAGGTTCTTTACTTTTAAGAAAAATTCAAAAGAAACCGCAAAAGTGAAGAATGTATGTTTTTAGAAATCAATAAAGGAGAAAATAAAAGAAAATTGGTTTATCTACCAAAATGGTCCTCATAAAATGGTCCCCGTTTCAATATAGTCCTTGTAAAATTTTTGGTTTCAATTTTACCCTTATACTTTCTGACGCGTTTCAATGTTGCCCTTTCCGTCAAAAC
>JAXBDA010005829.1:0-22909 GCA_036023075.1 Gaultheria prostrata
AACACCGTCGTCCGTCTCTGTGGTTCGACTCCGGTACTTCCGGATTATTGTGCTACATTGATCAGTTGTCCTACGCTTGGGACGTGTTTTGAGTCTTTATTTTTAGTCACCTGGTCGGTCAAGCAATTACTCGTGAGAAATTAGCTAAAAAAATGACGGGGAAGTGCTTGATCCAATTTTTTTTTCATAAATACATATTTATTTGAATCAAACACTTACCGATAATTTTTTTTGGCGATTTCTCGCGAGTACCCTTAAAAACATGTTTAAACCACTTGAACGGTTTGGGTCATCAAAACATGACCCCGAACCTTGAGCTTTGGAGACGGAAGGCTAAGGTAGGGGTCTAGGGGTAAATTTTTTGGAAGTTGAGGGGGTGTCATCGCAGGAAAATTAGTTTAGGGGGTGTCTCACGAAAAGTGAAATAGTTTAGGGGGTGTCTAGGTAAATAACCCTAAACCTATCGTATAGATTAATTGTCATTTGTCAACCCTGCTGAAGAAGTCTACCAAGTGCGCCTCCAACTTCTCCAATACCGCATAATATTATTACCCCAGTTTGAAAACTTCCCAATCAAACAAAAATAAGAAAAACTCGCCCTTTGACATTTGCTTCTGACCATTCGGATTTCCAACTATATAAACGCAGCAAAGCACCAAGGGATTTAATTACTCATCTCACTCACCATCAAACTTATCCTCGCCATGTCTTCCTCAAGGCTTCTCTCTCCTCTCTACCTCCTCTCATTCTCTCTCGTCCTCCAACTAGCCCTTGCAAGACCTCCACTCTTCCATTTATGCTCGAGCTCTGAAAATTTCACTCTGAATAGCCCTTATGACACTAACTTGAACAAGCTCATGAGTTACCTCTACTCCAAGACCCCGACAACGGGGTTTGGCTCTGGCTCATTGGGGGTGAGCCCTAACCAGGCCTACGGTCTCGCTCTCTGCCGAGGTGACGTCCAAACGACTGACTGCCAAGCCTGTGTTGCCGAGGCAGAGACTGAGATAAAAAAACTTTACCAATACAACAAAGGAGCAATCATATGGTACGATTACTGTTCGTTGAAATACTCGAACCTTGACTTTTTCGGAAATATCAATAACCAAAAATGGTTTGCCCTGTACAATGTGCAAAATGTGAGCGATCCTGTTTATTTCAATAAAAAGACCAAATAGTTGTTGGGTAATTTGGCGGAAGAAGCTTATGTTAGCTCGAAAATGTATTCTTCCGGGGAGATGGTGATAGGTAAATCAAAGAAACTTTATGGGTTAGTTCAGTGCACTAGAGATCTTTCTAGCGTTGATTGTAAGAAGTGTATTGACGGGGCTATTAATAAGCTTCCGAGGTGCTGTGATGGGAAAGAAGGAGGGAGAGTTGTAGGTGGGAGTTGTAATGTGCGTTATGAGATTTACCCATTTCTCAATACCTAGAGAAAAGGTATCATTGTTCTTAGATGGTACAGATAAATAAGTGTGTGCTATAGAACACCAGACACTTTGGTTGAGTAAGGATGTCTCGTGCCATCCTCTTTGTATTTGTTGGAATATTGCATTTTTTGTTTACTATTTCTAAATTGAATACATAAAGAATAATACGTGAGCAGTTCCATGCATTGTCCCAGGGTTGTGATCAAAAGAACATCAAATCATACATTACCATGCCGTCGCAACCGCTTTTCCCCAATTTAATTCCTAAGTACTCTTCCATCAGATTTACTAAATCAATTGTGTAAAAGGTTCCCATCCAACCTTAGAGGAAATATTACTGTCGTAGAAGAAAAAACCACTTGTAATAGTTTCGCACCTTAAATCGGGGAAAATTGACTTTGTAATAGGTTCCCACTTCTTATTACAAAAGTGAATTTTCTCCGATTCCAACCTTGTAAGAAAACTATGTATTTCTATGCCTTCGAATGCAAATAGGTCGTGTTGCGCTTCAGATGCACTTCTGGCGTGTGCACAAGGGCGTTGCGCGCTAAACACGCGCTCTACAAAAATCAAAGGCGCGCTTCAATTGCCCTTGAAAAGGCACCACACGCTAAGAGCGCCCTTCGGGCGCGCTAGCTCTCCCAACCACAAAATGCCTTAGAAAAATTTCTCCTTTCAACCCAAGACAAACCAAACACTCTTCATGCCTTACAAAAATATTTCTCTACAAAAATCAAAGGCAAAAGTTAGAATTTAAATGCCATGAATTACATGATGTATGAAATGAAAATGCAATGTATATACCTCTTGAACAATTGAGCATACTTCATGGCAACGGACTTCTCGACAATTCTTGATCTAGGGAGCAGAGTATCTAGCTATTATAAAACAAAACACCTCCCAAACGCAAAAGGAATAAGTACAGACTCCAATGGTTTTGTGACACACCCGGGAATCGCCAATAAACCTAACAGACTGATTTTGGTCACTAAGTTATATAAGGTTAATAATAAAGTTTCGTATTAGACTATATTTTATTATTAGCGTATGTAAAGATCCGAAAATTTTAAATATTTTTCCAAAAATAAAACTGGGGGAAATGTGAGGAATTATTTTAAAAGTTAGATTGAGAGTTTAATTAGTGTGGTAAGTGGAGTGGGGCCTTATATAACACACTACTCAATACAGGGGTGTAAAGCATAATTATCCCTTTGGTTGATTAAATATCAAGGGAAGGAGAGAGAGAGACACTTATTCTCCTCCCTCTCTCACACCCCACTCTCTCTTCTCCTCCATGTTTGCTCCAAATTTCTTCCCAAATTCACCACAAAACCGCAAATTCCTTCAAGTTCCTTACTCAAACTAGCCTCCTACACACGTTGTGAAGCTTGGGTTGCATTCATTTCATTCCGGGAAGGAGTATTTCGGTTGGGGTTATTTGAGAGGCTAGGGTTTTGCTCAACCTTGAATCTAAAGCTTCCACACCTTGAGATAGGAAAATTTCTACCTCTTCTTAGTGTATTTGGATGTGTAGTGTGGGTATTTCTTCCATATGTAACCAATCTCTCTTGATCTTTTGAAAACCCACTTTGAAACACATTTCTCTAGTTATTGTGTTGATTGGTTGCTTGATCCATGTCTATTGTTGACTCCCAACCTGAATTAGTTGTTTTTATCATCCTATTGTTACTTGTTGAAAATACTTAATGATTCAAGAGATTTGGTTTGGATTCTTTGGAAAATCTTGGATTAAATGTTGTTGGATTCCTTGTCTTATATTGAAGTCCCACCATTTACCATGTATCTTTGTCCATTGATACCATAGAAATGTGAGTTTGAACCATGTGGATGAGTTTTGGATGAGAGAAATCAAGTTTGGAAGGTTGTTGTTCAATTTCGACTAATCTGATTGGTCTCCTATCAATAGGACCTTACCTCCTATCAATAGAAGCCCTTCACTTTTCGTTGTGGACAATCTGATGGCACTCCTATCGATAGGACATGATCTCCTATCAATAGAAGCCTCTGACGTCCTATCAATAGGACTTACCTCCTATCAATAGGAGCCCCTGTTGTTTTCAAAATCTGCCAATCTGATCTGGGTGTTATCAATAGGACTTGACCGACTATCAATAGGACCCCCTATATTTATGAACAATTACTTGGGCTATTATTTGGTTATCGTGTCTCGTTTATTTTAGTTATTGGTGATATATTACAGTCCGGATGGAGTCATAATGACGTCCTTAACACTTGGGGGTTGAAATTTACTTTTACAGACACGTTTGGATGACACGAAACATGAGAGGGTTCGAAGAACTTAAATTGGAACATTGGATACGGGGCCTAAATGGTAGCCCGGAAGGATACTCGGTCTGTCCTTAGGACGTGTCGCGAGGAATGATACCTTGGCCAAGGGGAAGATGACACGGGGCCTATATGGTATGCCCCGGAAGATACTCGGTCCACCTTATGGGTGTGTCATGAGGAATTTGTTAAATGAAGAATGGTAATGAACATGAAATACGCTGAATGAATATTTTGGACACATGCGACGTATCGAGGGTACGTATCGGGAACGATGGTGGGAAAGTTGATGGAACTTAGGGATTTGTAAGCTTATCTTCAATCCTTTAGCTCGCTTGTAACTTCCAAAGCTTTATCGAATGATTCTTGCCCTCTTTTCTATGCCTCACTTGCATCTCACTTGCATTTAGAATTGGTAGACGTTTTCCTACTGGGCTAGTGAGCTCACCCTAATAATTTCAGGTACCTAGCATGGGGCATGACATGGATTTGCGTGGAGTGATTGCATGCATCTTTTGAAAGCTAAACGGAGGAGTTATTTTATCATCTTAGAACTTATGATTTTGACGAGATGATTTTGTAACTCATTTATATTTTCATCTTTGGACTTTGGTTATGTAATAACTATTAGAACTTGTTTAACTCTATTTGGGGTATGGGTACCCGTAGACTATTGTGGTTTGTGACTTTGACTGTGTAAGTTGGATTTGACCATTGCTTTGGACATTGAGTTTGTTGACTTCCACGTGGATTATGTTTATATATCTATTTGTAAAATTGAGGGCGTGACAATGTAGGCATGTAAAATTTCTAGCCTATCACAAATCGCCACGTGTTGCTAGGGCACAAAAATTGGCTACTTAAATATCGCCAAGTGTTCACAAGTGAAAGTCAAAGTTTTATTGACGAGCCAATTAAATGCTACCAAGTGTCCATAGGTCAAAAGTCCGAGCACAATAAGTGGCCAATCAAATGTTGCCACGTGTCTACATGTCAAAGGTCAGAGATGCGCAACGGGACAATCAAATGGCGCCGCATGTCAAAATGACACAGTTATTTATTTATCAAGTTTGACCAATCAAATTATGCCACTTGGTAAAAGAAATTTGATATCTCATTTGATATAATTATATTTAGAAAATAAATAAGAAGAAAGATATTTATTAAATTCTAATTATTTTTCTTTAAATCAAATAAGGAAGTAATTAGAGAGAAAAGTATGGAAAGAAGTTCAGTCTGCCATAAACTCTCCATCTCACATCTCTATAAATAGAGGTGCCTTCTCTCATATTCTAGACACATTTAGATGTTCAAGCATCTAGAGCTCTGAAGATCAAGTCTCGAAGCCCTTCAGGATTCCTTCAAGTCACCAAGACATTCAAGCATCTAGAGCTCTGAAGATCAAGCCTCGAAGCCCTTCAGAATTCCTTCAAGTCACAAACACATTCAAGCTCTGAAGCTCTGAAGATCAAAGCATCCAAAGCCCTTCAAAATTCTTCAAGTCCAACATCAAGCAAGATGGTTCTTCAAATCAAAGCTTCAAAGCTCTGAAGAACATTCAAGCCACATCATCATCTTCTTCATAATTCTCGAAGAAGATTCCATCGATTGATTCGGGATCAAGCTGTCAAGCCCTCGTTTCTAACGTTTGAAGAGACAACAAACATAGATCTCTTTCACAAGTCTCCAAACTTCAACAGCTCTGAAGATCAAGCTTCAAAGCCCTTCAAAATCCTTCAAATCCACCTCAAATAAGATGCCTCTTCAAATCAAAGCTTCAAAGTTATGAAGAACACTCAAGCCAAATCCACAAGTCATTAATCTCCTTCTACCAAATTAAAGAAGATCTCAAATTCCGATTTGAGACCAAGCTTCAACGCCCTCAAATCAACGTTTGGAAATTCGCATCTCCTTCAACTAAATTGAAGAAGGATCTCAAAGAGAGATTTGAGACAGCCCTCAAGTCAACGGTCACAAATTCGCCATCTTTTTCAACAAAATTGAAGAAGATCGAGCAATTCAACTTGAGAAGAAGCTTTAAAGCCTTCAAGTCAGAATCCGTCAAATTCGTCGTCATCTTCATAAATACCAAAGAAGATGTCGCCGTTCAATTCGAGAACAAGTATCAAGCCCTCTAATCAAACTCTTGAAGAGAAGAATCAGATGATTAATTTCTTCGATTAAAAATTATTCCAGAGATTGTAAACCCTAATTTTTCAATCAATAAAATTGACTATTTTGTCAGCATCTTTCCGTCTTTTTCGTAGATCGAAATTTGTGTGATACAATTAGTTACCTATTTTCTAATTGTGTATGTGGACTTATACCTACTTAGCTATTTTGTTGGGGTTAAATGTCATAGTGGGCAGTTTATAGAGTTCCACTTAATTTGTAGATATTAGTATTTTGACTGCTGTTATCGTTATGTGTATTTTTTAGAGAGCCGCAGCAGCCAGCAATTAAGGTTTTGGTGGTGGTCTCCTCCTTCGTCATCTCTGAGGTAATGATTCTTCATGAGTTATCTTCTTTTTTCTTCGATCTTTAAGTTTAATAAAATATCACAAGTTTCTAGTAAATGAGTTGGGTTCAATGGGTTGGTTTCTTTGTATTGGAGAGAGAGAACACGGGAATTGAATGCGTAAAATAGTCAAATTGCATGTGCATGGTGGTGCACATGTGTGAGTTTGGTGAAACAGGGTGCACATGGGGTGGAGAATTGATATTCTCGAGATATACAAGGCAGTAAGTATTTGTCTCGTTTATGGATTACTATAGTGTTTTGATAACTTATATTTGGAGTCTCCGAAGGTAATGGCTTTGGGATGCAGCAAAATGGCTTCCTCATCGAGTGAGAATCATCTTTCTTTTAGAATTGGTGTGTCTAAAATTTGGGGTGATATCAGTCATATAGGATCAAATGGATCTGAAATGGGATGCATCATCAATAATGGTTTCTGGATCAAGATTGGGGATGGGAAGGACACTTCTTTTTGGCATGATGTGTGGCTGGGTCAGGAGGCTCTCTGCATGGTTTTCCTAAGACTACACTCCATTTCTTCACAGCAATTAGCCAAGATTTTGAAGTGGTTGGGTGTGGTGTGGGTCTGTCCATTTTCTCTATATGATCATATGTGCCGGTGGTTCTCAAATAATTTTAGAAGTGTTGA
Source organism: Gaultheria prostrata (assembly GCA_036023075.1). Lineage (NCBI taxonomy): Eukaryota > Viridiplantae > Streptophyta > Magnoliopsida > Ericales > Ericaceae > Gaultheria > Gaultheria prostrata. The sequence continues at coordinate 6,905 of JAXBDA010005829.1, forward strand.
AAAGGGCTGCTGGGAGATTAGTTTCTTTGCCGTCTTCTAGACGCTGTGACTGGAAAGAAATAAGGTGGTTTTCAATGCAAAATTTGTGGAGGTTGCTGAGATAGTGGATTGTACCAAAACAAAAATTGCAATGTGGACCAAGGTTTGTTTCAATATTCATGATTACTCCATGGAGGACTTTAAAAGATGCCTGCAAGGTATTAGAAAGCTGAAAGTGGCCAAATCTGCAATGCACTAACCCAAATCTGGACAAGTTTTGCTATTGCTGGATAAGTTTTGCTGAAGTTGTATCAATTGCGATAATGTTGTGGGTAACCATGGGTGGAATTTATGTGTGATGCTATGCTTGTTTTATGATCCTTGGTCACTGAAGTTTAGCAAATGTTGGTGATTCGAGTTTGAAGTAAAGCAATATGTAGTGCTGGTATGGGGTAATGCTGGAGTGGTGTCTTTATGCAATTTGGTCTGGGTTTTGTTTATGGGTCATGTTGACCATGCCTCTTTTTTGGTTTTTCGGTTGATTACATATCAACCATTTTGCTTTTCCTTGTTTCCAGCTTGTTGTTTCCCTTATCTCTCTTCTGCTATATATATATATATATATATATACTCCTTTGCCGGTGAAAAAAAAAAGGTAATGGCTTTGGGTGTTTGGATTGGCTGTGGTTTGTGTTTGAGTGACATGTGTACGTAAATAGTATGGTTGGGAATGGGATGGTGATGGTTTACTCTATCTGGGAAATAAAATTCTTGAAGGGATGGATTTAAGTGGCTGCTGATTTTATTTTTTTTGAAAGGCGAATTTTTTTATTAATTTCTGAACGAGAACAAAGATTAAAAGGGAAGAAGGGTAAAGATCCGACCAAAACCACTATGGAAGAAGGAGCTTCAACTGCTTAGATGGAACAAACCTCAACAGACCCCAACGACTGGCAATGAGCCAATAAAAAACAACCACCTGGAGAAAGCCCACCTAAAAGGCCGAAGCCCAACATCCTAAGGGACTAAAACCCCCAAAAAACCAAAACAGACTGATGACCCACTATGCAAACCACACCCAGAAAAGCACACCTTAAAAAACCTAAAGGAGCACCCAAGCAAGCACCCAAACTAAAACCCCAAAACCATATCCCCATGCTTATATACCAAGGTAGGATTAGTCTTAGATTTGTGAAGTATTTTTTTAAAGTAGTCATATATTTATAGATAACTGTATACTCAGGGATGGAGCTCAAGAGCGGGGAGGTGGCACGTGCCACCCCGGTTTTTGAAAAGTTAAAAAAACAATAAAAAATTAGCGATCCAATGTTATTATATATTTTATATTTGTCATGCTATGGAACAATGTTGTTGTAGTCCAGTCGTTTAAGAAATTTTGACCACATAAGAGGTTGTGGGTTCCAATCCTAATTTCTCCGACATTTCTCTCTCTCTCTCTTTCTCTCTCTCTCTTTTAGGGTAAGTCTCTCATTCTCTCTTTAAAATTGTCGTTCTCGCTCTACCTCAACTACTCTATGTTTGATTTAAAGTGGTTCACTACCAAAAATCTTTAATTTTTAGAGTGAACATTGATAGTTCCTTACAAAAAAAAGATGTGCAATTTCAGATAAAAAAAATCAAATATGTGTATGAATTTTCGAGTTCCTTTGTATCAAATTAAATATCTCGATTTGCTCTTTAATTTGATGCGAAAAATTCAAAAAACTATGAATGAAAGTACTTTATTTTTATCAAAAAATTACACGTCTTTTTGTAAGGGGCTATCATTTGGGACGGAGAGAGTTAACTGTACTAGTAGACTCCCGTTCAAGGGCGACACCCCCATATGTAATGCCGGGCTCCGTCCCCGTGTATACTTGACATAGTTTGTGATTGTATATAGCTTATTTTGTTTAGGTTAGCTTCTTTTTGCGTGTTTGAGGTAGATTATCATTAGACTCAGGTGAGTGATTAAGCATGCTATGTATTTCCGAAACTTCCCCATGTCTCTTAAATTATTCCTTTGCGCCCGTCTATTTTAACTAAAAGATACGGTGACTGCCGATGCACAATTAATTTCACAGCCTTATGTCTCGATTAATTGCAGGAAGTATTGTGAGTACTTCTATACTAGTTAATCAATTCGTAACATTATTTTTAAGAGCTAACATTTAGTAGTTATTAATAGTTTTATTTTTATTTTTTAAGAACCAAATATCCGGGCTAGCTTGCTTTTATCTCGTCTAATTCTGGGGCCCTGAAAGTAACGATCGGACATAACCCTCAGTGGCCCAAGAATTTGCTTGCAAAGAGAATCAAACTTGAGACCTTAGGTGGGAGAAAACCCCTAAGTCTCAAAGCAAGATCACTTTGTCAATCACTTGGAGTTGAGTTGTTAAGACCTTTGCAAGAGTCTACAATATATCAGGCGCCTCAGTGAGATAATTTTTACAAGAATTTCTACACATGCTTCCGTAATTGACCTATGTTTGCCTTAGTTTTCTAGAAGGAACATTCCCTGGTTAAGTATGGTTAAGTACTCGATCGATTTCAAACCCTCATGTTTATTTAGTTTTTTACTCCATGGTTGTTACCATGCATGCAAGTAGCATTGTCAAAACCAAGGATTAGTATTCACGCATTATTTTTCATTGTTTATTTACTATTATTATCCCTAGGATTTTCCTAGCGGCCGCCACACTCTCCCCCACCCCCTTCCACCTTCTTCCTCCTCTCCTCCACTCCTCTCCTCTATTACTTCCCCCACTTGATTTCCGGTGACTCCCCATGGAGATCGACCTCCTCTCCTCTTTGCATGGGTGGCCGAAACTGATTTTTGGGCAAATGGGGAGCCGGATCTGGGGTTTCTAGATCCGGACTTCCATCATCCATCATCGACGTCGGCGGCCGCGGTGGCAGCGTGACAACTCCGTCGATTATCTTTTCCTCTGTTCTCTTTTGTTTTTTCCTTTTTTTTTTTTGTATATATTCTTGTTGGTTTTTCTGGTACATTTTGGTAGGTTGTTGTACTAGGGCTTTGATTAATGGATTTTTTTTCATCTCTTTACCGAAAAACCAGAGGTAAAGGAAGATAAGCTAGGTCAAAAAAGATAAGCTAGGTTTGACCTTGCAACTTGCATGCATGGTAACAAACCAAATAAACATGAGGGTTTGAAATGGATAGAGTACTTAAGTATTTAACAATGGAATGTTCTTTGTAGAAAATTAGGAAAACATAGGTCGATTAGGGAAGCATGCATGTGTAGAAATTCGTGTAAAAATTGAACTTTTCATAGGAGTTTTATAGATTTTTCTTTTCCTATTGAGGGAGGGTCTTGTAAATGGTTGTAGGGGCGGACACAAATAGAGGCAAGGGGTGAGCTGACTCCACTGAATTGAAATTTCCTATCGACATGTACATATACTTCCTCCGTCCCAAATTAATAGTCAATGTCACTATTCTAACTTGTTAAAAAAAAATGTTTATATTTTATTTGATAAATCTCAATTAGTTTTATTCAACTAGAGATAAAGAAAGATAAGCTAGGTCAAAATACGTATTCAAATGCATGATCTTTTGTCTCTTGTGTGTTACAGACAATTCTAGTCTAGAAACAATGGAACAAGTCAAGTGGATGGGTGATTGGGATTGGCATTAGGGACTTTTTTGTGCATGATTGCCTAATCTTCCCGTTAGTGGTTTTAAGAATTCAATTTTTTACGCATTGTACTCATTTAATCGGGCGTAGTTATCATATATATTATCGCCATGTTTGACCATAAAGAATTATTAAAACGTTCCGCTAAAGGAACGGTGACAAGTTTTCTCCCCCGGGAGTTGAGCTAATTCGATCTCTCTCTAGTTTTCTTTAATTTCGAATACTGTTTCCAAGCACAACACTTCGAGTAAGTCCCATGAATCTCACCATCTATTAGTGGGAGCCGAAAGAAATAAAGACCCATATGGATTGATTGGGCTTACACAAGTATTGATATGAACATAAGGTTTTAAATATTTACAGTTATGTAATGAAACAGCCGTTAACATAACGGTTTTCCAGGCTTGCGTTACCGGTACACCGATATTCCGATGAGAGCAAAATCTCATATATATCGGCCGGTTTCTGTTATGTATTGTCCGTTACTGTTTTACAATGACTGTTACGACCGATAATCGACCGGCACAAGTGATTTCACACTTAGAAACTTTTTAATGCAAAAATGATTTTCAAAACTTAATTACCGCAACAACCAATTCGACTCTAGATACTGTTACACCTCAACCTATAACTGTTACGTGTCCCGATACCATCATTTAGAAACCTTGAAACGTTATATGCCTTGAACCTAACACGTAGCAGAAAGCAAATATTCATAAGGCGACCAACCACATGCAGATATACATAAAACATGCACCTAAAGGAGATGCATGCACTGAAGTTGTTTCTGCCTAAAAAATGGTTAAACCTATCAAATAGATTAATCGTCAACCCTGCTGAAGAAGTCTACCAACCAAGTGCGCCTCCAACAGTCCAACTTCACCAATACCGCATTATATTATTATTACCTCTGTTTGAAAACTTCCCAATCAAACAATAATAAGAAAAAGTCACCCTTTGACATTTGCTTCTGACCCTTCGGATTTCCATCTATATAAACGCAGCAAAGCACCAAGGGATTTACTTACCCATCTCACTCACTATCAAACTTATCGTCGTCATGTCTTCCTCAAGGCTTCTCTCTCCTCTCTATCTCCTCTCATTCTCTCTCCTCCTCCAACTCGCCCTCGCAACATCTCCCCTTTTCCATTTCTGCTCGAGCTCTGAAACTTTCACTCCGAATAGCTCCTACGAAACAAACTTGAACAAGCTCACGAGTTACCTCTACTCCAAGACCTCGATAACCGGGTTTGGTTCTGGCTCACTGGGTGTGAGCCCAAACCAGGCCTACGGTCTCGCTCTCTGCCGAGGTGACGTCCAAAGGACTGACTGCCAAGCCTGTGTTGCCGAGGCAGAGACTGAGATAAAAAACCGTTGCCAATACAACAAAGGAGCAATCATATGGTACGATAACTGTCTGTTGAAATATTCAAACCTCGATTTTTTTGGAAAAATCGATAACAAAAACAAGTTTTACATGTGGAATTTGCAAAATGTGAGCGATCCTGTTTATTTCAATAAAAAGACCAAAGAGTTGCTCAGTAATTTGGCAGAAGAAGCTTATGTTAGCTCAAAAATGTACTCTTCTGGGGAGATGGTGATAGGTCAATCGAAGAAACTTTATGGGTTGGTTCAGTGCACTAGAGATCTTTCTAGCGTTGACTGTAAGAAGTGTATTGATGGGGCTATTGATGAGCTTCCGAGCTGTTGTGATGGGAAAGAAGGAGGGAGAGTTGTTGGTGGGAGTTGTAATGTGCGTTATGAGATTTACCCATTTGTCAATACCTAGAGAAAATGTATCATTGTTCTTAGATGCTACAGATGAATAAGTGTGTCCTGTTGAACACCAGACACATGAGGTTGTGTAAGGATATATCATGCCATCCTCTTTGCATTTGTTATGAGATTTACCCATTTGTCAATACCTAGAGAAAATGTATCATTGTTCTTAGATGGTGCAGATAATAAAACACCAGACACGAGTTTGTGTAAGGATATATTATTCCATCCTCTTTGTATTTGTTTGAATATTGCATTTGTTTGTTTAACCATGAATGACGAGTGGGGTTACTCGATTTGTAATTTTGACCCCTAAAAAATGTCATAGATTGCCCAACTTAATTAAAATGCAAAGAAATCTCAATTTTTTTCTTTTTTTCGATGGTTGATAATATTACAAATGAGGCTATCGTACATTATTTTCAAAATATAATAAGTCATTGAAACAAATTATAAAGCAAAAATACATGTATCACTGTACATCTACCTTATAGTAAACCTTTTAAATTTAGTTATTTCTTTGCATGGGCAAATAGAATAAATAACTAACATATAGATCTAATTTTTTACCGCGCTAACCTAAAATCCTAACTCCGCCCCTGCCCTTCTTAATTCCATAGCCTCCACAAGTCCAACACCCTCGATCTCCGTATCAAAGACGGCTCTGGATCATCCGGCCATTTAGATTTGTTGGCAACAATGCATGATGATGATTTATGATGATGAATGAAAACTTTTGTGAAAAAAAACCATCAATCTAGATGTAATCCATGAAGTATAAGAAGATTAATATAAATTAACATGGGTAATGATCAAACACAAGGTTTAAATCATCTAATGCATCAAGAACCCATGAGTATTGAAAAACATAATTTTTAATGAAGGCTTTTTAGAAAAATAATCAATTTAGATATAATCCATTGAGTGTTAGAAGATTAATCTAGATTGGCAAATGTGATAATCAAAGACAAGGTTTTAATCATCTTTGATACACAAGAACTCAAGAAAATAAGAGAAGAATGTTTTTCTCTCTTAGAGTAGGCTAAATCTGGAGTTGTACCCTAAAATAGAGAAAAAGATATTTATATAGGTACAAGACAATGACCTAAGCCTAGCCAATGAGGGAGTCAGAATTCAGAGCGCTACAACGCTTCTGAAACGCTTGTCTAGCACTGAGTGCCACGACGCTTCCAAAACACGTTCCCAACGCTTGCCAAGGCTATAAAGAACAAGAGTCCTGGATATGTCATGGTGCCACCAGAGCGCTTGCCAAGGCAAGTGTCCCAGATGTGTTGGGGCACCGAAAGAGTGCTTCTCTACTACATGCCTTAGTAATAAAAAGATATTTCTAGTTTCAAAATTGGATCAAAGCAACTAAGCTTAGTCAAAACATGCATTGATTAATCATTAAAACAAAATGACAATACTAAGTGAATGATTTTTATACCTTTCATTAACTAAAGTGATCACCGGCATGAACACCATCTTTTCCTTAATGCTTCAATCCAAGGTTTGGAGCATCTAGATAAAATCCTAGACTTCTAACCCCCCAAACACCAAAGAAAATACAGACTCCAATGGTTTGTCATAATCCGGAAATCACCAACTACATTTACATAGAGAACAGAGTATAGAGTCTTAGGGAAAAATCACCAAAATGACAAAAAAAAATGTACATGTAATGTAAAGACCCACAAAATTTTTAAAAATGAATTGTACGGTAAAGAAAGTGGGGAATTTGATAAATTGCATTTCAATGTTTAAAGGTTGGATAATGTGGAAGAATTACTTGTTTTGGACTTATTTGAGACACATTGGTAGTTGAGGGGTGTGAGTTGTATTTTGCGCTATAAATGCATGAGGGGGAGAGAGAGAAATTCATTCTCCCCCTCCCCAATCAAAACCGCCCCCTCTCTCTTCTCTCTCCCTCTTGATTTCAAGCTTTCACCCGAAATCAACACCAACCCAATATAGATCTATCATCCCCACAACTTTTGGAGCTCGGGGTTTGTTGTATTCACTTTGGGAGGTTGAATTTGAGTGGGTTCAAGCTAGGAGGAGACTAGGGTTTTGGTTCAAACTTGATCAAAGCTCCAATCCATTTGAGGTAGGTATTTCTTCCATTGTTTCTATGTGTTTATGGAGGTATATAGTGATTTCTTTGTTCGGATCCCATCCCTTTTGAAAGTGATTGAAAATCTCTAAATTCTAGGCTTTGTAATTTGAAATCTAGTCTTCATCCTTTGAATTGTTGTTACCTATTGATGATTATCATTTCTCTAGTTGTATTTTAGCTATTGTTAGCTTGAAATTCTGAGTTTGGACCTTGTCTTGTTAAATTGGGTGAATACCACAAAAAATCTGCAGTTTCTGTGCTATCTGCTGATTGCAGAAATTTTTGTCCTGACTGTCTGGACGGTTTTGTTGCATTTTCCTTTGTCCTTGTTTTGCAATCCTGACCCTCCCTTGATGCTCTAACTCCCGTACGCACAATTTGTCGTGATATATGTGATTCCAACGTCTTCGAAACTTGTTAAACACTCACAGTACTTGACTTGAGTTGTTAGTTGTTGACGTAGTGTAATGAAATGACTTGATGGATACTTGTAGACACGTGGTGGTTTATACGATTGGCATAATCGATACGAGTGAAACGATGTGAGCGGACACTTGGTAATTCAAATGATATGCGAAGTCAAATGATAAAATGGTAATGTAAGTCACTAGGACCACCAATCAGTGTGTCGCTAGGAAGGGTTCCACGAGGCCCGAATGACTTGGAATGAAGGATTTCACGAGGCCTGAAAGACTCGGAATGAAGGGTTCCACGAGCCCCTAAAGACTCAGAATAAAGGGTTTCACGAGGCCTAAAAGACTCGGAAGAGGATTCCAAAATTCTAAAGTACTTGGTGAGTAATCTAATGAATGAATGAGCATATGAAATCAGTAAATGTGGGGACATGGATGCTTATGGGATGCACGGATACTTGTGGGAAACACAGGTAATTGAGGGACACATGGGACACAAATGAAATACTTGAACACTCAGGGGACACACTGTTCACTAATGAGTGTACTTTGATTCAATGAGTAAATGCATATCCTCTTATTGCATCCATTGTCTATTTCCCTTTATTATCTTGATGTCCATTGCTCATATCATTTCATTTGCACTTAGAAACCGTTGAAGATTTCTCTACTGAGCTAGTGTAACTCACCCTATCATTTTTAGGTACAAATCACGGAGCATGAGTTGACGTATTTGGAGTGCATAATTTGGACTAAGGAATGCATTCAAGAGTTATTTTATCATCTCATGAACTCTATTTTGGAAGATGATTTTGTAACTCCATTTACTCCTCTTTTGACATTTATGGGATGTAATAACTTAATCGTTTGACTTGTATTATTATGGGACATGGGTACATGCGTAGTATGGAGGTGAGAATCTTGGAGACTTATGTATGAATTATGGTACTTTTATTCGATGAATGTTTACTTGATGATGTGTAAAATTGAGGGTGTGACAACATTTCTATAGAAAATTTCAATCCAGTGGGGTCAGTTGACCCCTTGTCTCAATTTGTGTCCGCTCCTGCAACTATTAATTACAAAACCCTCTCGCAATAGGAAAAGAAAAAACAGCGATGGGCCGATTTTTGTGTTTGTTTCTCCCTTTTGAGGCTTGGGTCTGTTTCTTTTAGCTGCGAATCTTGGAGGTTGAGTTTCGGTTAGGTCTCGGGTCTATTTTCTTGTGTTTTGTGGCTTATCGGCGCTTGGCTTTTTATGTTTTAGGCTACTTTTCTTTTCTTTGATGGCTTCTTGCCTTTTAATTTCCTGGGTATTGGGTGGCTTCTTGCTGGTGTGCTCTTGTTCCCGTTAATCATTGTTTTCTTTTCAAATATTAATAAATCTCTTTCGCTTTTGCAAAAAAAAAAAAATTAAATAAAAAGGAAAACTAAAATCTAGAAAACTCCCATGAAAATTCCAGAAAATATTTTACCATGAGATAATTTTTACACGAATTTCTACACATACATGCTTCCCTACTCGACCTATGTTTGCCTTATTTTCTTGAAAGAACATTCCCTCCTGGTTAAGTAGTACTCCAATCCATTTCAAACCAAGGATTAGTATTCACGCATTTTTTTTAGGATATATTACTTACCATTCAACCTGACCTAAAGAAAGATAAGCATTAGCATTCAAAAAACATGTGCATATATGATCTAGAACCAATGGAACAAGTCAAGTGGATGGGTGATCGGGATTCCCATTAGGGACTCTTTTGTGCATGGTTTCCTAATCTTCCCGTTAGTGGTATTAATAATTCAATTTTAAAAACGTTCCGCTAAAGGAACAGTAACTAGCTTTCGCCCCCGGAAGTTGAGCTATATCTCTCTCCCTCTTTTGTTTTCTTTAATTTCACGGTTTCCAAACCAGCTTACTTACACTTCGGGTTAGTTCCACTAATCCCACCATCTATTGGAGGGGAGCCGAATGCATTAATTAGCATAAAGACCTTTATGGATTGATTGGCCTTGCAAGTATTGATAGAACGTATGGTTTTAAATTATTGTTAGTTTTGTAATGTAACGGCCGGCCGTTGAGATAATGGTTTTTTGGGCTTGCATTACCAGTACACCCGTTATACCGGTGAGAGCAATATCTCATGCAAATCGGCCGATTTCTGTTATGTATTTGTCTGTTACTATTTTACAAATTGATTCATGACCGTCACGGCCAATAATCGACCGTTACGGGTGATCTCACACTTGAAATTTTTTAAGTTAAAAATGATTTAAAAAAATTAACTTCCGCAACAACCAATTCGATATACTCCTGATACTGTTACACCTTGACTATAACTGTTACGTGTGCAAATACTGTCATCTAAAAATGGTTTATATACCGAGACACCCTCGGTAAGTTCACGTTTTTCACCAAACACTTCCTACAAGAATTTTACCAACCACGAGACCCCCTCTATCTTTCAAAAATTTACCCCAAGACTCCTTCCGTCAACCTTCAGTTAGGTTTTTTTTTTTTTTGAATCGTCAGTTTTTTTTATGATTGAAACTGTTCAAGTTTAAAACATATTTTTAAGGGTACCCGCGATAAATCGGCTCAAAATATGGCCAGGAAGTGTTTGATCCAAACAATTTCTCATACACAAAAAACTCTTTGGATTAAGCACTTCCCGGTCATATTTTGATCCGATTTTTCGCGGGTACCCTTGAAAATATATTTAAACAACTTGAACGGTTTGAATCATAAAAAAATGAACCAGAACTTTGAGTTTCGAGACGAAAGGTTGACGGATGGGGTCTTGTGGTGTAGTTTTGGAAGATAGAGGGGGTATCGTGGTAGGTAAAATTCTTGTGGGGGTATCCTGTGAAAAACGTCAACTTAGAGCAGAAGCTTTGAACCTAACAATTAGCAAAAGCAAAAATTCATCATGAGACCAACCACATGCAGATGTACATAAAAAACAATAGATTAATTGTCAACCCTGCTGAAGAAGTCTACCAAGTGCGCCTCCAACTTAACCAATACGACAATATTATAAATTACCACAGTTTGAAAACTTCCCAATCAAACAATAATAAGAAAATGTCACCTTTTGACATTTGCTAAATGTCACCTTTTGACATTTGCTTCTGACCCTTCGGATTTCCATCTATATAAACGCAGCAAAGCACCAAGGGATTTCCTTACCCATCTCACTCACCATCAAATTTATCCTCGCCATGTCTTCCTCAAGGCTTCTCTTTCCTCTGTCTCTCCTCTCATTCTCTCTCCTCCTCCAACTCGCCCTCGCAACACCTCCCCTCTTCCATATCTGCTCCAGCTCTGAAAATTTCACTCTGAATAGCCCTTACGACACGAACTTGAACAAGCTCAAGAGTTACCTCTACTCCAAGACCCCGATAACCGGGTTTGGTTCTGGCTCACTGGGTGTAAGCCCTAACCAGGCCTATGGTCTCGCTCTCTGCCGAGGTGACGTCCAAAGGACTGACTGCCAAGCCTGTGTTGCCGAGGCAGAGACCGAGATAAAAAACCGTTGCCAATACAACAAAGGAGCAATCATATGGTACGATTACTGTTTGTTGAAATACTCGAACCTTGACTTTTTCGGAAATATTGATAACCAAAACAAATTTGCCCTGTGCAATGTGCGAAATGTGAGCGATCCTGTTTATTTCAATAAGAAGACCAAAGAATTGTTGGGTGATTTGGCGGAAGAAGCTTATGCTAGCTCGAAAATGTTTTCTTACGGGGAGATGGAGATAGGAGAATCGAAGAAAATTTATGGGGTGGCTCAGTGCACTAGAGATCTTTCTAGCATTGACTGTAAGAAGTGTATTGATGGAGCTATTAATGAGCTTCCGAGCTATTGTGGTGGGAAAGAAGGAGGGAGGGTTGTGGGTGGGAGTTGTAATGTTGGTTATGAGATTTACCCATTTATCAATACCTAGAGAAAATGTATCATTGTTCTTAGATGGTACCGATGAATAAGTGTGGGCCCTGTGGGGTCTATAGAGTACCAGACACTTGGGTTGAGTAAGAATGTCTCGTGCCATGCTCTTTGTATTTGTTTGAATGTTGCTTTTGTTTGTTTACTTATTTATGTATTGAATAGATAAAAGGATAATACCTGAGCAGTTCCATGGTCGCAGAGTGGTGATCAATAGAACTCGCCGCCATGTCTATGAACGTGAATCTACATTCTACCATTCACTTTCCGGGACGTTTTTCCTAATAAATTCCATGACTCTTTACATTCTTGTAGTATCTTTTTGTTTGATGTTTGATGATTAAGAGAAAAACTTCTATGCCCAACGGGTTGTACGTGTTACCCGTCGGCGTATCCAAGCCGTCCAATCATATTTTGGACGACACAGATTTAAGAGTGGCATTTTTGTAAATTTTGGAGGCAAATTTACCCCAATAAATCTGGACCGTCCAACACATGTTTGGACGGCTCGGATGTGCCGACGGGTACCACGTGACGGTACCCATTTGGTATACACGTTTTTCTCAATGATTGTTGTAAAATATTTTTTTTGAAAGGTTAAAAAATTTCATTAATCTTGAAATTGTTACAAGATTAATAAAAATAAGGGAAAACAACAAAATGCTGGCAAAAAGTTGTCTAATCCGAGACCCAAACTAAAAATTGGTAAGCAACCAATCGATGCAACCTATTGGAACAAGCCCACCTAAAGGCCTAAGCCTCACACTCATATGGGTCTAAAAACCCAGATCTACGGCATAGGATCGACCAGATCGCACCACCACCGATGTTTTCTCATTCTATGTGCAAGGTTCGAAAAACTAGGGTTATAGGTATGAGAATGCTTCAAAGTGAGAAAACATCGGTGGATGTGAGAATGCTATGGCATATACTTTGGCATATGAACATTCTATGCTTCAAAGTGAGAATACTTCTGTGAATGTGATAAGAACATGGGGACACTGCTGTTTCGAACGATTCTAAAACTAATTCTAAAACCGGGTATGATTTACAAGCTACATCTACAGAAGTTTTTACAATGACCAAAGTCGAACCACCATTAAAAAACTGTAAAGCACTCCTATCTATCTATTCTAATATACTAGAGGCCGGGGCACACGCAATGCGTGTGCAAATTCAATTTGGACAAAAACTATACACAAAAGTATTCAATTTATCTTTGATTGCGTGTGCATCACATTATCATTTTTTTTTTGGTAAAATAAACAACAATCTGAATAAATATCACATAAAATAAGCTAATATCAAACAATACATTATCATGTTAACGCTGCCGCTTCCGCCTTTTTCACGTACAATAAAGGCCATTCTTTATTACATTCATAGATTTTGAAGTCTATGTTATGGGTTGACAAAGAATATAGTGGTTGAGATATGTGTAGCCATAAAATTATAGTATATAAACATTTTTCCTCTAATGTGAAATAAGGCACGCTGGTCAATAAATAACTACCCGATTTTATGTATGTGCCTCATAAATTTATGCATATTACATGTTAAAGCATTTCTCAGTTTAGTCAAGTCATTTACATTCACAGAGAGGCAACAAAGTCATAAAAGTTGAAAGGAAAAAAGTATGAAAGTAGCAGGGTACTATAAATCATTAAAAACTACAAAAACTCTCAATTGCTTTAGTAAATTGAACACACAAAAGTAGAGAAAGAGGGAAAGATGGAGTTATTAAAACGAACTTCATATTACCTTGGGAATAACTTATAGCTTTGTGTTTAGTTTCCACTATAATTCGATGTGTCCTGTGCCCTGCCTTGTTCTTCGTGAAATTTTTTCTAACAAATCCTGAGTACCATGGGCAGGAGTAAAATGGAGGAAAGGTTTTTTTTTTTTTCTTTCAAAATTAAAACTATTACCGGTCTTTTGAAAGTATCAATTTACCCAATAGTGGAGAACAGAGTAGTTGCATAACATTACCTTTGGGAGTACAGAGTAGTGACAAAAAAATGTTGTCACATGAATTTTTTTTTTCTCGATCAGGGAAAAACCAAAAAAAAAAAAAGAAGTTCAAACTAAACAAAAGCATGTAGAACAGGAAAGTGTTTTACCTTTGGAATTCTTGTCCTATTCTCTTTTAGTTTTACCCAAACTGAAGAGAGAAAGCAGTTCCACAAAAAAAAAAAAACAAAAAATTGAGAGAGATAGAGGAAGCATACAAAAGAGATAAAAGGGAGGGAGAGTTAAAAGGTGAACATGGGAAGTATCGCCTTCCTTGAGGCTGGTAATAGTGTTGGACGTGGGGATGGTTTTGGACGTGGGGTGGCAGTTGGTATAAAGTGTTTTTTTTTTTTTTCCGTCCCTCTCTTATGCACAATACAGGAGTTTCGCATAGTTATGTTTCGGACAAAAATAAATAAAAAGTGAAGTTTGTAAAGGTAAAAAAGGAAATTACTTTTGTGACAGGCTTCAAAAAAGGGCTACACCAAACTTGTGTTCTCCCTTTATATATTAGAATAGATAAAGGGGGAGCACAAGTTTGGTGTCCTCTTTTTTGAAGCCCTATCACAAAAGTGTTTTCAATTTTTACCCCTCAAAACGATGCTACCAAAGCATGCCACAAGAAACTGCTTGGGTAAAATGTTAAACGCACGGCTCCTCAACTGCCACAAACCCATGTTCCCCCAAATTCCCACGTTTCAACATGTGTATGAGTTTTCAAACAAATTGACTTCCCCACTTCCCTGTTTAAAAATCGAAAGATATCCGCATAACAGTCCCAAAACTCCCAAAAATCAAAACCCACAAATATTTCTATCGCCACCGATTTGTCGAACATGGCTGGCATTTTTCGTTCTGGGTTTGTTTGTGGGTGATTGGGGAATTAGAAATCAAAGAGACATTTCACATAGAGATTGTGGGTGATTTGTAGAAGGATCCAATTCAAGGGGTGGTTATATATGCATACAGACGTGGATATAGATTTCTTGAAGCAGGAGCTTTGATTCCCTAGATTACCATTCTTTCTTGCACTTTTATCTGCAAAGATCAATTTGGGTTGAAAAAGATTAAGAGTAAAGCACCCAAAAGCCTAGCTTTCTCAATTTTTTTTAATTTCTTGAGACACTTTTTTTTTTTTACTTCCTATAGTTTACATGTGTGATACATCTTTTTAGTGCAAATTTGAGAACCTTGTTGACTCCCTCTCGCATCATCCGTTTCGAGTTCTTCGTCGTCTCTGGGCTCTCTCTCTCTCTTCAAATTCTCTGGGTCGCAAATTCTGTATGCCCCTCTCCTTGTTTTTCCTCTAATTTTGAATGCAAAAAAGAAAAAAAAATTGCATTACTGCCATCTTCGTTTCACTTCTCGACCATAATTGCATGTTGGGAAAAAAATTATGGAAGATTGTGTGTAAAATATGAACGGTGTGGTCAAGACGTGATGTTTTTCTCTTGATTCCCTGTTTTCCCTCTAATTTTGAATTTAGAAAACAAATTGGTTTCAACAATGTGAAGGTAGGCAGGAAAAAAAAAACGGGTTTAGAGTTTGTTCTTTGGTTTGGAAAATGTGAAAGTGTAAGAACATTAAACTAATTTCGACATAAATTATCTTCACAAAAAGAACCGTCATGACTCATCCCTGAAGATTTAAATCATCTTTTTAGAGAATGCCCCATATCCCTTGATCTCTGGAATGTTTTACAGTGTCGACTTTTGATAAGAGCAGATTTTAATAGCCCTATCAAGGATTGGATAACCACGCATTTGAAAAATAAAAAACAGAATTGTTTTGATGATGAAGACTTGAGTTGGAACACTCTGTTTGCTGCTACACTTTGGCAATCTGGAAGGATAGAAACAAAAAAAGCTTTGAAAACGTTGACATCCCTCCAACAGTGAGTTCCAAAGCAATCTTTAACTACTCTCTCGAAATTAATAAGGCTTTTAGGGCTCGTTTGGATGGCATTTTAACAAGAGGGATGACTGGGTTGGGCAATTTAGTCAGGGTTCTTCATGTTGAAATTCCGTTTGGCTAGCCTTTCACCCCCCGACTAATTAGCCGACGGGCTAATTAGTCAGCCCCCTCCCGGACTAAATAAAA
>JAXBDA010005830.1:0-22908 GCA_036023075.1 Gaultheria prostrata
CGGCCATCCAACTCCACATCAGCGATTTCCGTTACCCATTTGACAGAAGTAGACGGTGGGGGGTAAATTGATTAACGGAGTGAAAGTTTGGGGGGTAATTTGAAGTTTCGTTAAGTTCAAGGGGTTTGGAGACATTGAGTGCAAAGTTCAGGAGGTTTTTTGAAATTTTCCCTCAATTTTTTTTGTGAATTATTACTTCGTCTCGGCGAACTGTAAAATTAAAAAATTGTGATTAAAATTAGATTTTTTTTTCAATAAAGATAAAAAAAAAGACAAAAATCCCGTGGTAGAACCAATAATCCACAAAAAATGTGAATCGTGAATCTACGCACCCTTGAACTTTGCTCTCCTGCAAAGCCCGACTGTATTCCAGTAGCCCTTGGCTGTGTTGCATAAGATATGGCACATCCGGGGCCCTTGGCCGGGCGGTAATATAGCCTTTCGGGGCCAGAAACGGGTCCAGAGTCTCTAGGGCACGCCCAAGAAACAAAATACGCAAACTTGTGAATTTGTCATTCAAGTGAAACTTTTGATGTACAGTCATTGAATGCATTGCTGTTAGATGATCCTCCCTCCCAAACTATTGCAAACCACATTGTGAAAGAGAGGAACTCACCACAGGGTGAGAGATTCTCAAGTACCTAATGCACAGCAGCTCAAATTCTCCATACAAATTTTGATTTACAGTCATGAATGTATTGCTGGTAGATGATCCTACCTCCCAAACTAATGCAAACCATATTGTAAGAGGGTAGCAACTCACCGCAGGGTGAGATTCTAAAATACCTATTATCTATCATGTACTGCACTCCCCATATAAACAACATAACTAACAGAAATAGAAATCACACAAATCTCGTTTGAAATCATTTCCGAGCCTTATGTTCTTCCCAAACAATTTCCACCCACAAGAATGCGTTCATGGAATAGCCCGTTCTAATGCTTTAATAATTTTATATTGCCACATTGCAGTGTTGGGATCACGCCTAACCTCCCACGTGGGCCAATAGTGCAAATCCTGCTTCAATGTTAGTACTCGAGGTTTCCCAGTCAAGTGGACCGTCTTCACACGGACAAATTGCCCATCGTCTATTTCCTGTTAACCGAACGATAAGAATTTCAAGATCGAATGATTAGAATTTGCTAATAATGATGATCCCAGCTATCATTTGGAGCTATGCAAAATTACATCCTGAAATGTTCCTGAAAATTGACTTAGAAAAACAAACTTTTTAAAATGTGCAGTTGCATATCCTGTGAATCGTAAACTAGAAAATGAATTCCATTTGCTCATGTGACTTGTGAAGTGAACCTGCATATGCCCAATTCCTACTCCAAATAACGAATAAATAAAGTAAGAATCAGAAATCGGGAACCATTAGCAGTATAATATATTGGATGGATAAGTCGGAGTTGTTAGCAAATACAAAAAAACCCCACACGTTCCACTTGGAAATCTATAAGTTGCATGTTTGACCACTGTATATACCGCAACAGGTATGTGACCTGTTGAGGCTCAAGCTTCAAGTTCAGCCTACATATTCACTAGACAGACGAGAATAGTACAACTATCTTAACACCATGATCACCTCATTCGCTTGGCTCCAGCATTCAGACTAACCTTGGGGTAAGAACCACGCGCCAAAGGCTAGTCACATAAGAGTTATCATACACTAGAAATCCTAGGATCACTCTTGGCTTTAATTCATGATAGTTGCTTTCAACATATTTGTGGGTCCAAAATCAATGGCAACTTCATGTATCTTGGTGACAAATTGCAGCAAGGTTTTAAACTAAACAATCCATTCTTAGGCATATGTTAAGTACAGATGGGAGAGGGAGGCGTACCTTTGTCACGTCAAGAAAAGCATCTAAATCTGGAGTCGGTATCCCATTAATTTCAACAATCCACTGTGGAGAATATAGACTGTATCTATTTGCTGGACTGCCATAAAACCATCTGGAAAGATTTTAAAATTGCTGTAAGTCAAAGAATTTTTAGTAAGGATGCAGGTTGTACAAGTAGCGTTCCAATTTTCCCATGTATCGAAGCAGTAAATGGCTGGAGTTTGGCCTCTGAGTCAAAGGTTGCATGATCCATCGCCGCACTGTGAATGTTGAAGTGACAAGTTTGGAGAGCTTGGACCAACAAATCAAGACATTTATCTGCCTGATTAAAAAATTATCTTTCTGGGTGGGGAATAAGTCCTACAAATTCAGACTCCCATACAGGTGGTATCCCTACATTAGTTTCACCTAGGAACAGGTTCAATTAACTTCATTTCTCAAAAATGGGGGGAAATAGCTCATATAACTACCCTAGCAAAGGGGGACTCTGAGTAACAAAGAGCCCAATATATAACTCTCAACATTTTAGCTCTTGCCATTTCCATCAGAATATTACAACAAAGACAAAGCCCTCACCTTGCAACATACACACCATGACCTTCTTCGGGAAGAAATCCAAGAGCACGCACTGCTGGGTGAGGGTCCTGGACAATACATCCACACCAATTTATGACCCGTGTCGTTCCGTTCCCATCTCTCACATCTGTTCCAACAAGCAGTTCAATTTCACATCCCTGCTACACCATAAAGAACGTGAGAAGGTGATTTTGTAAACAGCTTGGGATCATTCATACAAGCACATGGCAAATTTTGTAGGGCATAACCACACAAATTTCAATGAAATTTTTTTTCCTCATAGGTTTATAGGGAAACCCTATGTTCAATATGAGTGTCATTTATATCTTGGATTTGGACATGGGACAGAGTAAGAATATTAATAGACAACTGTCAAACACCCATATGAAACAATTCAAAACAAAATGAGGAAAAGGCAAAATAAAAACCAAATGGAGCGTATGCCCACCTTACGGAAAACAGTCATCTTAAGCTTCCCATCACTTTCATCACATTGGTCTAACACATGGCAAGCATCTTGAATGTCACCAAAGCATGTGATTGGCTCTTTATTAATTGCCAAGATCATATCACCTTGTTTTAATACATTCTCAGCCTTTGATCCCGCCAAACAACCTTTAACACGTAAGACTTGACGCCTAATGGGATCTTTCTTCATAAGAGCCTACAAAAGCCAGATGAACCAATGAGCAAATACAAATGGCGAAAAGGGGCACATTCTAGGAAATTTTCAGAGCAACAGGTTCTATACCATTCCACACAAAACAGTAAGCAAAAGAGTGGGACGGGGTAAACTAATGCTCAAGGAAAAGCTTGATCGATTAAATAACCTTGAAAGCATAATTAATCAGATCATAGCCACAATTAATTTGATGGGTGATGAATCAGCCATGGTCAAAGAGTGGGAGCGTGCCACTTCATGCTCAAGGGACAACACATCTAGGGGTGTCAACGGTCCGGTTTGGTCCGGATTGGTATGAATCCGAGGATCGAACCAAAAGTCTACAGTCCGATGTAATGCAATCCGTGTCCAAACCAAAAGTCTACGGTCCGGTTCCGAAGCAATCAAAAAATCACGGTTCGGTTTACGGTTTATCCACGGATTATTACATTCCACTAAATAAAAAAAAGAAATTCCACATTTGCTTAAAGAAAAGAGTTAACTCATAGCAACAATACTCATATGACTCCCAAGAGCTCTTATCGATGCTACAGTAACTACACAAACTGAGAAGTCAGGAACTTGAGACTCAGTAAGTTACCGAACCGGAAGGGAAGGACTAAAGGTTTCCGGGGAGAACCCCGTATTTACACTTGAACTCCGATACTGTCCGAAAGTCGCGCTACCAACTCAACTCATAACAAAAAAGTGGCCTATGTTAAGCATATAAGATTGGACTTTCCAGTCCTCACTCTCATTCATAAGAAAAGCCTGAGTTCGTCTTTTCATGCTCAATCAGTATAAAGTTTTCTTCATCCCCAGAGACCGGCCTCTGTTATCTTACATTCTTCAATCGCATTAGAGACAGACAAGCAAATTGCGAACTTGTACTTCGGTACATGGAACACTAACTATATCTCGAAGGGAGTTCCATGATCAATGCAAGCAAAATTACAATGATCAATTACAGTTTGCCCCTTTACTTTTTATTTATACTACATTCACCCCTTTAGGTTAAACAATTCATAATAATATGTTTAATTATAATTTTTATTCCAATATTATAAATATAAATATATACATATATATATTTTTAATTTTTTTATTTATTAAATTCTTACGGTCCGGTTCGGTTTATCCATGGTTCTTTTATGAAAACCCATGGACCGAACCGCGAAGCACGGTTTTCTAATTTTTCAACTCGTGTCAGGACCATTAATCCACGGACCTAATCCAAAACCTACGGTTCGGTTTGGTTCGGATTCGCGGTTTGTGGGTTTTTATTGATAGCCCTAATTACACATCCTCGGTTCACTAGACACGAGTCTTGCTAATCTTACCAGCTAATGAGAAAAAAATAGAAAAATACAAGAAAGAGATAAAGAGAAGGGAGGTGCATGGTTCAACAGAAAACCTTTTGTGGCTAGAATCGAGGGGTCTCCATTTCTTAAATATATAGTCAAAATATTTTTAGATTCATTTTTTAATTTGGCATACATATGCATGTAGTTAGTTTCTTTAACCCATTGTTCTAGATTTATCTTTATGCAGGTAGGTGAATGGTTGTCTAGGTAATTGAATGGTTAGTGTTGGTATTTGACTACTCTTCATTAAGTCTTGGAAAAGTCATCTTATGTAATGCCTATTGATGTGTTCTAATGAAATGAAAAAGAGAGTTGAGTTAATTATTCAATATTGTGCAAGCGTGTCTTGCTTGGAGTGAGTGATTCCTCCTATAATGAAGTGTGTGGCTTAGTCGCGTGAGTGTCTTCCGCGATTAGTAGCGTCGAGTGACATCCGCCCGTTACCCCCAGTCGAGTGACATCCTGGGACTATCCCTACCCTCGCGGGTCTCGGCCCACGTCAAATGATAGCAAAGGAGAAGAAAATCAAAGAAATATTGGTTAGAATTCAAAACAGATGCAAGAAACATCATCTCCAAACTCTCGTCAATTTAATCAGGAGAAAAACTTTTTTTAACAACAAACTTAAAAACCACGTTTTGGTTGGAAGTTCAAGTTGCCGCTTCTTTTTTTCCCTCTTTCTTTCCAGTAAATGACTGCTAATAGATCAGAAGCATCAAGGTCTTAGTTGCACGAAGCGGGAGCAAAAGCAAGGGATCATAAAAGCTCCTCGTTTTGTGGACTAGATAATTTTTTTGGGATGGAGGGAGTATGATTTTTTCTGAAGGGATAATAAGCAGACTTAAAAGTCTTTCAGTAAGACTAAACTATCTGACTTACATAGTGACAACTTATACAGGAAGGTTTTTTTGGTAATCTGCATACTGTCCAGTTTGCAACGTGTAATGCGTAGTTCCCGATCTATATGCAAATTATGAGATTGACTCTAAGAGAGATATGATAAGGTGTTGACAGTTCCTAAAAAGGAGACAACAAATTTTCAAAGTTGAAATTTACTAATAACATATGGCACAAGCCTAAGTTGAAATTTACAAGTTTTGATGGAATGCAATTACTCTTCTGATGATGTATTGGTCTTTCAAGTTATGATATACATGCTCGCCTTGATGTTGACTGCTTTCTGTTATCTTTTTCAAATAACGTGTTCCTATAAACAAATTTAAAAATATACACGACCTCTATTTACTGTATTCTTGGCATGGCATGGCATGTCCTCCACTTTTTTTGTGTGGAAATTATGGTGTCTTCGTGTCATAGTCATGTGACTCGCGTCCGTGTCGAGTAGTGTCGTAGAATGTGTTCATGCTACTTGAACGTCCACACTGATAAATTATCACCACAAAATTCAAATTTCCGTACAGAGGTTACAAACATAACGTACCACGTACATAGACAGGGTAAATTAGCTATAGAGCATGTCTTGCATTGGTTAGTTATCACCTCCAAATCCAATATATGAACTGTAACATCTTGTATTTTCCAAAGGGAGTAATTGTTGTTTTGGGTTTCAGATTGGCATTACTGAATAGAGGTGACTAACTTCGTAAAAGAAACTTATGCCTGTCACTCATTTTCTTACTTTAGCCTTACGGACCGAATATGTGTTGTATTAACAGTAGAAAAATAGTACTAGAGATAGAAATTTAGCAATAGTAAGAAGTGTATAGGAAATTGTGAATATATATGGCGGCTGTGCCTTTTGTTATTTAATATTTCATTAAGGGTAGGTTAGTCTTTATGTTAATTAGGGCTTCTTTATGGTAATTAGGGTTTAGTAGGGCTTTTTCTATTTAAAGCCTTCTTTCATTGTAATTTCATCTCATTCTAATGGAATAATACGTCTGTCCCACCCTTTGTAAAGTATCATGGTATCAGAGCCCTCTCCTTGGGGCTAATAGCAGTTGACGTCTCTCTCTCTCTCTCTCTCTCTCTCTCTCTCTCTCTCTCCAGTTCTTCTTCTCCTCTGTCGAGATCTACCCATGACTCCAATCCTTTCTGCGACTGACGATCACTGACGAGCACCACCCATCCACCGACGACCACCGACGACCACCACCCAATCACCGATGACCACCGTTAAGTAGTTTCCGACCACCGATAGGCAGTTTCAACGGTTGTTATTGCTTCACGCTATTGGATTTTGTAAGTCTAACGTCTCACAACACCTGTCTGTTCACGACGACCATCGAAAAACCTTTTCCGACCACTTGCGACACTGATTAGTTCTTCCCCAGTTGTGACGCTCTTCATATTGCAGTTCTGAGTAAGTTTCGAACACCGACCTTGGTTTCTTTTGCACTGTTGAGGCCTGTTTTTGAACCACTATTGAGGCCTATTTAAATCTCTAGATTTCCTCTGTTGAATCTCTCATCGATCTGTGGTAATCCTCTGAGTTCTTCATATTATTGCCTGTCTGATATATCTCCTATTTGATCACTTTGTCGGATGATAAAGCTTTTAACGCTATTAGTGTACGATTGAATGGTGTTAACTACTCGAATTGGGCGAGGGTTATGAAAAATTTTGTTGTTAGAAGAGGCATGTGGGGCCATGTAACAGGGTCCATTGTCAAACTCTACTCCAGTGAAATTAGATGATCCTACACATGCGAACTATGTCACTGCCTTTGCAAAATGGGAACTATAAAATGCAAGAGTTCTTATGTGGTTTCATAATTCTGTTGAACCGAGCATCGGTATGAATTTCTCAGAGTATGATACGGCGAAAGAGGTTTGGGATTATTTCCAGGACATGTATCTTCAGTCTAACTTTGCAAAGGAGTATGAACTTGAGAGTTTTATTCGGGATGCTAGGCAGCATGGTAAATCTATTCAGGATTTTTACAATGAGATGACACAGTATTGGTATCAGTTGACTTTAATGGAACCTAAAGGATTGCAGTCCTTTGACTTCTTTATAGAGTACCTTGAGAGGTGCCGCCTTGTTCAGTTTCTTATGGCTCTTCGTGACCAATTTGAGCCTCTCCGTGGGGCTATGCTTCATCGTTCTCGTCCTACAATTGATGGTGCAGTTTGTGAACTTATTGCCGAGGAAACTAGGCTCAAGGTGTCCTCTATTGCTTCCCCTTCTCAGACAGTATTTGTTGCTTCGCCTGCTCTTTATATGGCACCTCTTTTGCCTACTCCAGCTTCTCACCTGATTCAGGTTACAGGCAAGCCTAAGCCTTGTGTTGCTATGGATGTGTAGTTTCTGTCGTCAGAAGGGACACTGGAAGAATTCTTGCCCCAAACTGTTATAGATGATGGGACAGAGTTCTCGTTCCAAGCCATCCTCTTCCTCTCGGCCAACACAACAGTCTCAGCAATCTCCTCGGCCACCACACCAGTATTAGCAAGTCTCTTGTCCTTTAGCAGCCTTTGCTACCCCTTTGGCAAGCTACTCGACCTCGGATGGGGTTCCTCCTTCTCCCCTGTTTGACCACTATCAGCAATATCAGGCATCTTCAGTTACCCAAACAAGTCATTCACAGGCTTCTGCTATGACCACCACCCAATCAGGTTTGCTTGGTTCCTATACCACAGGTATCCTACCTACCACATGGATTTTTTATTCTGGTTGCTCCCATCATATGACCCCTGCTTTGTCATTATTAAGTCATTGTGCTGCAAATGGATCTCCTATGCATGTTGTCTCCATTGGGTCTATTCTCCTAACCCCATCTTCTTTCCTCTTTATCCTTAATGTATTTTGTGTTCCTCAGTTATCCCTTAGTCTTCTTTCCATTAGTCAATTATCTGATTCTGGTTTTGATGTTGTGTTTTCTTCTTCTGGTTGTGTTGTACAGGATCGGATGTCCAAGAAGCAGATTGGGACAGGGCATAGAGCTGGTGATCTTTATGTTTTGGAGGATTTACTTGTTCTTATTGAGTCTACTGTCACTGTCATGTCGTCCTTTCGTTTAGATCAGCAGTCTTCTCTTTTTTATCTTTGGCATTCTAGATTAAGGCATTTATCTAGTGAACGTTTGAAAGTTTTAGTTAAATCTGGTTGTTTGGGAAATACTTCTGTCAATGATATTTCTGAATGCAGTGGTTGTAAGTTTGCAAAAATGTCTGCTAACCTTTTAATAAAAGTACCTCTGTTTCTACCTCTGTAAAAATGTATGAGCTTGTTCATACCGATTTGTGGGGACCTTCCCCAGTTGCAACCAAAGGTGGTTCACGATACTATGTGTCATTTATTGATGATTTTACTAGGTTCACATAGGTCTTTTCGTTGATACATAGATCTGATTTTTACCAAGTTTATCGCATTTTTCACTGCATGGTTCAAACTCAATTTTCTACTGAAATCAAAATTCTTCGCTCTGATTTAAGCGGTGAATACTCTCTGGGTGAATTCATCGACATTCTAGCCACTCACAAGACTATTCACCAATCTTCCTGTACTGACACTCCGGCTCAGAATGGACGTGCTGAACGTAAACATCGTCATCTTCTCAACACTGCATGATCTCTTTTGTCCTCCTTTATGCCTACCTTTTTTGGGGAGAAGTTGTGCTCACTGCAGCTTTTCTTAATCCGAAGCCTACCCCTCTTCTATCTGGTTCGACCCCATATGAACGACTTTATGGCAAGGTACCCAACAATTCTCTTCTTCCTTTGTTTGGCTCCACTTGCTTTGTTCTTCTCCCTAGAAAGGAACGGACTAAGCTCAATGCTCATCGTGTCTTATGCGTCTTCTTAGGATATGGCATCCAACAAAAGGGCTACCGTTGTTATGATCTTGTGACTCAGAAATTGTATGTGCCTCGACACGTTACTTTTCTCGAGCGTTTGCCCTTCTTTTCTCTTCCACCCACCCAAGCCCCTGTCGCCAAAAAGGATCTTATGCATAGATCCATTCCCATTGGAAGTCCCCGTAGAGGAGTATGTTCGTACTCTAGAACTGTCTGATGTTTCAAATGTTCCTCCTGCTCCTTCTTACCTTTCTCCTTTTCCCAAACACTATGTCCTCCGTGCTCATCCAACTCCTTGCCCTTCATCTGCTTCGGACGACTCTGATCCGCCTGAATGCCGGTATCCCTCCCGTGACCGTCGCCCACAGGTAAGACTTGGTTTTACTGATGGTTCTTTGGAACGATACAAGGTTCGCTTAGTTGCCAAGGGGTTTTCACAGGAATATGGTATTGATTATGAGGAGACTTTCGCTCCTGTTGCCAAAATGACATCTGTTCGCATGTTGATTTCTGTTGCAGCTGTGCACCAATGACCTCTCTTTCAATTGGATATTAAAAATGCATTCCTCAATGGTTCTCTCTTCGAGGAAGTGTATATGCATCCTCCTCCAGGATTCTCTCATGCTCCTGGTCTTGTCTGCTGCTCCGTCGTGCCTTGTATGGTCTTAACCAATCTCCTCGTGCTTGGTATGCCCACTTTCGTGATGTGGTTTTACAGATTGGTTTTCAGCCCAGCACTCACGAGTCTTCTCTTTTTATTCGCTGCACTTCTCAGGCTTTGGTTCTTATTTTGCTCTATGTTGATGACATGATTATAACGGGTTCTGATTCTACTGCTATTGATGAGGTCAAACGGCATTTATTTCACGAATTCGAAATGAAAGACTTGGGTCCTTTTTGGTATTTTCTTGGCATCGAAGTTACATCTTCTCCTGACGGCTATCTCTTAACCCAAACTAAGTATGCCTTCGATATTCTTCATCGTGCTCGACTCACTGATGACAAAGTTGTTGATAATCTATTGAGTTACATGCTAAGTTCTCTACTTCTGATGGGGTACCTCTCGCTGATCCAACCGAGTATCGTGAGCTTGGTGGTTGTTTAGTTTATCTCACTGTTACTCGGCCCGATATTTCCTAAGTTGTGCATGTCATCAGTCAGTTTGTCTGTGCTCCTCGGTCTACGCATTGGACTGCTTGCTTCGTATCCTGAGTTATGTTCATGGCACCATGTTTCAGTGTTTATGATGAGCCGTAGATATTGCATATAACAAGGCTCATTTCGCTTGTTTAGATCACACACACACACACACACACACATGTTTTAGCGCTTTTATATGATTGATGTCGCGCGAAGTTTCAGGTTAAACCACAGAATAAGGCGCCAAGTGCCCCATGGCATTCCACCACCAAGCCTCGAGAGCCAAGAAATGAAGATGTGGCTAAGGCTCGAGAAGATAAAGAGGGCACAAGACCAAGCCGGAAGGCTAAGGCCGTTTCAAAAGGCTTACAAAGACTCTCGGTGGGATCCGGGAGTATCCAAGAGTGCACGAGACCAAGCGTCACCCTTCCCTAAGGCCACGCGATGATTTGAAGTGCTTTGGAGGAAGTCCGGAAGCATGCAAGGCCAAGGGGTGACCAAGAAGTGAAGTCAAGGCTTGAAGAGCACTTTGGAGCGATCCACCTTTAGTTTGGATTGATCTAAACTATTTTAGTGGGAAGGCAGACTGTTTTGGATCGATCCAAGTTAGGAGTGGATTGATCCAAACTCTTTACATGGAAAAACTTTGTCAGCTTTTGGATCGATCCACTCCTAACTTGGATCGATCAAAAGTCCTTCCGAGCTACTTTTTGCTACTTTATTCATTTCCTTTTATGTAAAAGTTTAGGATATTCAGTTGCTTTTAGGATATATTTTAGAGGAGAGAGAAGGTCTTGTGTATAAATACCCTCCTCTCTCTATCTCTTTACTTCTTCTTCCTCCTAGTTTAGTTCCTACTTTTAGTAGAAAAACCTCCATGGCTTGTAAGCGCTCTCTCTCTCTTCTAAAACTCTATTAAGCTTTCATGTTTGTTTAAATTCCTAAGGTTTAAAGTTGTAGCTACTTATTGGATCTCTATATAAATGAAAAGACTAATCAAAACTTAGGGTTGTTAATCTCATTGATCCCACGTAGGGAAGAGCTATTCTCCTTGCCATGTGGGATGCTTTGGGTGATGTCACCCTCGGGATTTATCCCATTTTCTCAAAGAACCCTGAACTTTACCAAACACCATTTCTAGTTTAAAGATGAGTTCAAAAGCCAAACCTTCCGTTTGGGGTTATTTAACGATATCCCCAAGCAGGTTATTTTAGAGGAGAATGAATCGGCCAAAGTCATGGGTGTTGAAATCTCCTAGACCTTGCCCTAGTTTTAATTAGTCTTTTCATTTCCCGAGTCATTCACGAAGTTAAGTGAATTCCACCCAACAAATCACAAAATTCAGTTTGCCGCTTTAAGGCTAAAACCTTCACGCACAAGTCATTTTTCACGCACGGTTCGTTCGGTCCCCGTGGATTCGATCCGGTCTTACCGGTATCATGCTACACGACACCTAAGCCCTACGCTTCGGGCATCCTAATTACAACGCAAGATAGATTCGCAAGCAGTTTACATCTCTCTTCTTCTTCGGATTTGACCCTTCGTACTTATGCTGTGCCGATTGGGCAGGTGATCTCTCTGATCGCAAGTCTACCTCTGGCTATTGTGTGTTTTTTGGTGATTCGCTTATCTCCTGGAAAAGCAAGAAGCAATCCGTCATTGCTCGTTCTACTGCGGAGGCCGAGTACCGTGCCATGGCCCATGCTAATTCTGAAATTGTTTGGCTCCGCTGGCTTCTATCTGATATGGGTGTCTCTATATCCTCTCCTAGGCCTCTTTATTGTGACATTAAAAGTGCTATTCAGATTGCTCATCTCCTACGCCTCTTTACTGTGACAATAAAAGTGCTATTCCGATTGCTCATAACTCGGTTTTCCATGAGCGCACGAAGCATATCGAAATTGATTGTCACTTTGTTCGCCATCATCTTCAGTCTGGCACTATCACTCTCCCGTTTGTCTCTTCTTCTCTTCAGTTGGCCGATTTCTTCACCAAGACCCACACCACTGCTCGTTTTCGTTTTCTCCATGGCAAACTCTCAATGCTCTCCGGGCTTGCATCATGAGTTTGAGGGCAGGTGGGAATATATATGACGGCTGTGCCTTTTGTTATTTAATACTATCATTAAGGGTAGCTTAGTCTTTATGTTAATTAGGGCTTCTTTATGTTAATTAGGGTTTAGTAGGGCTATTTAAAGCCTTCTCATTGTAATCTCATCTCATTCTAATGGAATAATATGTCTGTCCCACCCTTTGCAAAGTATCAGAAATTTGTAAAGGCTGGTCTATGAGTTATTTCGAAATGGTATTATCTCATGGAACATTAAAGAGTTTTGAGGGAGTGATTGGCTTTAGCAGGGAGTGCATCTGATAAAGAATTACGGCAAGTGGACATATGACTTACTGTGTGGAGTATTGGCATTTGAGAGAGAGAGAGAGAGAGAGAGAGAGAGAGAGAGAGAGAGAGAGAGAGAGAGAGATGTACATTGCTGCATGTGGTGGGCATGCAATATTGTGCGCGCGCTGAAAGAATGGTGGTAGGAGAGTTGTTAATAGGTGGAGAATTGTTTGAAGGAAACATGATTCTGGTGTGCAAAATACAAGGGGAGTGGTAGCTGGAAACAGCAAAATGTAGACTATACTTGGATTTAGAGAATCAGTAAGATGAAAAGGGAAATAGAGTAAAAAAGCTGAGAGTTAGGAGCTTTTCATCAATGGAGAGTTTGGAGTGCTTTATACACTTCTCGTTTACCTTAAATTGACAATCAATCAGAAGCATATATAATCAGTGTGAGTTGGATGCGTAACATAAACAGTAGGAAAATGTCGAGTCATAATTCTGGTTTCTATTTGCCAAAGCAAAATGAAAGTGCAACAAACTGAAAACATAAAGCAGAAAGAGAAAGAGACCTGGATCAAGAAGGAAGTATACCTGGACCCAATTGTCGCTCAGTCCAAAGCTACGTGCCTTTGAAAGCAATCTTGGATAAAGTTCAACCTCTAGGATTCTGATAAGTGGCATTTGCCTTTTGACACCATTTATGAGAAGATTTGGTCCATTAGCACCAGATATGATTTTATGAAGGACATGCCCGATTGCATGAATTGGAATGCCTCGAACAGAATGTTGCTTTCCTGATGGAACTTTCTGCTATAATGGGGACTGGATGAGTCGGAACAAGTTTTCTAATTGGGAAGCCCAATGCAAAGACTGAACTATACAAACCTGTGTTGAAAACCTGCCCCAGATAGCCTGGACCCTTCCATGCTCATCACTTAGCACACCCGAAAATGTGCTACCAAAATCTAATCACCATGAGATGATGCCACGAAACACTTATGAGGATAGGGAAAAAGAAGAAGACCATCAATTGAAAAATTCATAAAGACTCCAAAGTTACCAGCATCAAGCTCAATTACTTCCAGGTTTGTCGCTCTGTAGCGCGGAACATCAGCAGGACCAATATTTAAAGCAGCATGAGCGTTAGTGACAATAGATTTCCTTGATGTTGCTTGCAGGCTCTTTAGTCCCACGAGATAGACTGCATCTCCACGACATAACGGAGGTTCTGACAAAAATCTTACAATCAAGTCAGTTATTAACTTTCTCCCATTACAATAAGCGAAATAGAGTGCCATCCATAAAATGCAAGTACAGTAATACAGACACCATCAGATCTACGTGGAAATTATCTGGTTTTTTAGGTCCATGTCCAGGCGTTGATTAATATTGTTTCCAAATGTACATGAGCGTTATGCGCTCTTGAACTATCCCTTAACATTTCTTATAGAAAGTATTGTTTTTAAGCGAGGGAGGTATGCCCACACCGGGTTTTTCACTTCATACCAATGTTACATGTATTACTAATAGAATCCATCTGACATATGCCAATCTGTGAGTAGATCAGTCATTCAATGAAGAAAAGTAGGCCTACCGGGAAGAAGTTTAGCAGCACGAACTACTGAGGCACCATCAGCTCCCAGAGCAGAAGTGTCGTACGCAACAAGAGCATAATTATGAACAGGATGCAGGAAAACCACCTGCATAGGATGTTAGTGGTTAAAAATAATAGATAATAACAGCCTTTAGAACAAATAACATTATCAAATTACCTCTCCAGGGATCTCAATGGGGAAGGCAGCAAAAGAAAGCATCACGTCAGATGCAGAAATCACAACAGAGGCTTTGTCAACAGCAACCAGTCCCATTTCACGAGAATGATATACAATAACACCAGTTCCAGAAGAATGTTGTGACTGCACACCATCAAGCATGCATGACGGGGGTACATGAACCTGACAGTAGTGACATCACGTGAACTACTACTATCAAGATTAAACAAATCAGAGAAAGCAAGACAGCTAAAACTCAAAACAATATCGATGACATGCACTGTTTTGCAAAGATACCTCAGTATTTCGATTTACAAGTGAAATCACGAAACATATTCCGTGAAAACATGAAACAAAAAAGAAGCTACATAAAAACTTTGAAGGACCATTTGATTAACGGAGACAGTGAGATGTAACAAAAACTCAAATATCGCAGCAGTATTCTCGCAGAGAGATCTTTTGCCAATGTTATTCATTCTAGTGGTGTACGTTGTGATCCAGATGAAACAATGGGTTGTTCTCGGAGGGGTTTGAATTAGAAATTATTCCAAAAGCTGAAGCAGTTACGAAATAGGTCAACAATTATATCAGCTATTCAACACCGTCCCTAACTTGGAATTCCGTTTTACATACAGATATGCGCATATCCATAGATAGGTGGATTAGAATATGAAGGAGAAGCATAATGCAAATGGGGAACAAATTCAAACATAGAGACTTGAACCCAATAACTCCCAACCTGAGCTCTGATACCATGTTAAGTTACCAATTGTCCCAAAAGCTTGAGTAGTTAGGAAATGGGCCCACCAATGTATATCAAGCTATTTAATACACATATCCAGGGATTTTATGTGGGCAGGGTGAATGGTTCTGCAGTGAGGGTTTCTCATGCATTATTATACCTGACAATAATAATACCGTTTTGGGGAAAAGGTAACTTATCTGTGTTATCTCAGATGTTTACTTATGTATATAGATGCAGTGTCGGGCATTAAATTGATATGAAGAAATCAGAGATTTTGCCTGTGACCAGTGGCGGAAATAGGATTTAGATTGGAGGCACTATTTAATTGGAGTCCACGTTTATTAATATATTTTCCATAAAAATATGAAGAGAGAGGTTACGGGT
The DNA here is from genome assembly GCA_036023075.1 of Gaultheria prostrata. Classification (NCBI taxonomy): domain Eukaryota; kingdom Viridiplantae; phylum Streptophyta; class Magnoliopsida; order Ericales; family Ericaceae; genus Gaultheria; species Gaultheria prostrata. The sequence continues at coordinate 15,590 of JAXBDA010005830.1, forward strand.
AAAGTCAGGCTTTGTTCCGGGGTGCTTTTTCTTAAAATAAATAAATAAAGGTTTGATTCAATTCTCTAGTTGTCCTTAAATGAAAAGCCATTGAGTTTTTTCTTATGATCCAAACTTCGTTGCATGAAGTGGGGTTGGGAGCGCGGGACCGGGGGTATGTAGAATATCCTGCGTTGGGAGATCCAAAAGGAGCACGTCTATGAAGCAACAACACTCCTGGAGGTCGACGTATTGACGTGACAGACACGGGACACGGCGGGGTACGTACGGACACGCCATGTGGTGTGTCCCATAATTTTTTTTTTCGGGGGGGGGGGGGGGGGGAACGGCGGGGACACATTGGGGGTCTGTCTGTAATTTTTAACTTTTTGGGGGTAAAAATGTTATTTATAAAGAATATTGGGTTAAAGTGTTATTTACACTATAAATACATATACACAATCATAAAAACCATCGATCTCTACATATGGGTGGTGTCAATATGTGCCTGACCCTTTTGGGTATTTGATATGACTTCTCTCTTTACATTGAATCATTGAAATCCAAGCTAACAAATATGTTAATGTATACAAACAAATATGTTGTTGTGTATACATTTTACAATTTAAGCATGGGAAATATATACATATAGTGAGGGATCCCTCAATGGCCTAAAGTGCAGACCTCCCATTTTCGGATCGAATTTTGATGATCCGAACCGCTTAATGTGTTTAAAACGTGTTTTAAGGGGGTCCCTATGCAGAATCATCAAAAAAAAAAAACCGTGAAGGGCTTGATCTGAGCAGTTTTTGATAAAACTATATATAAGTTCGGTTCATCAAAATTCAATCCGAAAATGGGAGGTTTGCACTTTAGGCAGTTTGAGGGATCCCTCGTTAGAACATTTGTGTATATCTATATAATATTGTCGTGTCCCATGCCGTGTCTGTGTACATTTTTTTAGAATTACCGTGTCCGTGTCAGTGCTACTTAGCAGCATGTATATATTCTGTTTACTATATAAGCACAAGTGAGAAAAGACGGCCCAATATAGTTGTTATATCAAATGTATGGAACAAACACATAGATAAGTCACATATGAGACAAGAGTCCTAAATCTATACTACTTCTTTTCTATTCTTCCTTGCATATGTTTGCAAAGAGAAGTCTGAATTTAGTGTAGAAGTTCTCATCCTATTTAGAAGCTCACGTCTTGATGGGAGCGAGAGCGCACCAGCTTTCGAAGCTCCCTGCAACTAAGGATCCAAAAAAATTCATCTTTTAAATAGCTACTTTTCGTCCTGCGTGTAAAATCAAGTTGTTGGGATACCCATAAGTGTCTAATCCATTAGTGTAAGATAAGACTTGTTTTGAAACCGGGGGTGGCATGTGCCACTCCCGCCCTTCAAAAGCACTGTAGATCTTGGCAAACTTGACTCAGTTTTTCTTACTTTTTATTACTACTAATTTAAACATGGAAGAGTAAAAAAGGAAATTCACTAACTATTACTCATTTAGTTTTGAAGTGGGACAAACTTTTTGGGACAGCCAAAAGTTCTCACTAAGACTATAAAATGGGGACGGAGGGAGTAGATTTTAACACCACAAACAAAAACTAAGAACTATGACACCAAAGGTTGACAATCGATGTTGTGCAGTTAGTAAAATACATAAATGAGAAAACTACAGAACTAATCACAAACAGATATAGAACAAAGTGATAAAACACAGCCCAAGCAAGTCAGATGAGTTAAGACAGTATTATGTAGTTCAAAACGAAAATATTACCTCAACCGTTACCAGAGTAGGCTCTAGTACACGCTCAGCTATGGATACATTAGTTGCTATGGCTGCAGAACATTGATAATACGCTGAACAAGCATTTTCTGAGCCAGTCGCATCCTCAAGCTTTCCTTCTTTAGGATCATCCAAGGAACAGTTAGCTGTAACAATGCTATCATCAGATGAATCCTCTTCTATTTGGTTTTTTGTGGCTCCAACATTAGAGTTATTTCGAGAATTTTGCAACTCAGAAACAACTTCAAAACTAGATTTCACGCTGGTAACATCTGTGGGATCCTGATTGAAATTTTGACACATATGCTCAATTAGACTAGCCTCACCAGCACCTGGTGGAACTCTATATTTCTCAAGACTTTGATCAACACTAATCGTGCTAGAGGACAACAGAGGGGACTCAGGTGGCAAAGCAGGCTTTCCTGTCCATAAACCGGTGCTGTCATTGCGAGAGTAAATCAGAGGCGGCCCATACCATTCATGTCGATCCATCGTAACAAGGGCACACTGTAGCAAAAATAAGTGAAAAAAAATCACCCATAATTGCATGGAAGGAAGAGGTGTACACACAGAAACATTATGCATCTATGAATCGTATAACGTAAGAGACTTTACATAGCTAAAGAGCAAATACAAGGGTGCGTCGAAAGAAACGGCAATGACGTAGGCTAAAATAACTGTCTGTATTTGGGAAGTTTCTTCAATGATCGAATTCAACTATATCAGACCAGACAAGCATTATAATGGACAACTTAAGAGGAGTCTCTTGAATCATCAAGGTTAGACCAGACAGGCGTTAACAAACGGAAATGGTAAGAGGATGTCGCACAAAGAACAGAAAGCCATCAGCTCTATGATTCGCTGCTAGCAAACAAAGAGTATACATTTGGTGAAAAATACCCTACCAGGAAGTCTTCGTATATAGTTTCTAACAGGAACCAAACAAATAGTACCTTCGTTCGATGTCGATCCTTGTAGCTTATATATTCCAAAGGCACTTGAGCACCCCTGGTCAGCTTAGAAAGAACAGAAATTAGGTCCTCAAGCCGTGATATTTCCTCACCACCAAATGTTTTAATAATGGCATGGCGTGGAACTTTAGCTCTATTCAAATATCTGCAATTTGTACATACACAATTATTTCCATTAAGGGATCATAAACGAAAACTCAGGTGAATTTACAGTATAGATATTAATAAAGACAATTTCCTTTTGTTGACATAGGTGACTGAGTCATAAGCATAGAGAGAGAAACAACCACTGCAGTATGGCAAAATTTGAGAAGAAAACGAATTCAAGAAAAACTGTTGACTGGCATGGTACATACAGACGTACCCTGGTTCTGCAACATACACAAGGCCACAATGGAAACGGAAATTTCTAGCCTGTTACCACAAAAGGAAATAAACGAAAAAAGATAAGAAAATGACATTCACAATAATCAGCGAAGAATTATCTCGACGGCATGCCATAACTACCAGAAACAACCCTAAGTATATACAAAAGTTACAAAATATATATTTCAGCGTACATATATCTTTCCCATGTGTGAACTATTGCCATGAAAAACTATGTAATCGAAGCAGAAAGACCATTCCCAACAGGATGGGAAATCATATGCACCAAAAGCTACAAATTTTCTTGTGACTTCTAGGCAAAATGTGAAGGTGCACATAGTTAAATCCTTCAGTTGTAAAGTTAAACTACAGGGACACAACGATGATACGCCTTTATGGAGTTCAGAGAACGTATCAAGCATGCCCTGGAGGGAAATTTACGGGACAAAATACATCCCTTTGCAATAGAAAGTATTACAAGGAATAGATCAGATTTTCATTATTAGGAACCTCTGATTATAGTAAAGCCTTGAAAAGATAAATGCAAGGAAGATTAACACCTGTTGGCATACAAATAAGGAATCGGGTCATTCTAAAATATGGGCTTTCACCCTTATTGTAGCCAGCCAAAGGTTGCCAGTCTTCACCAGTATGCTTAGAGTTACGCACAATCAACAAATTTCTAAGTAGTTTTACCTTATGTACAATTAAGTTTTGTTATGCATATTGCCATATTCGCTGATGCAGGCTTTTAGTATGTTCAACCTGTTCCCATGTCTCGACAATGCCGTAGATAGGTAAAGTTTTGAGCTCTCTCTCTTCCCACTCATATTTTCTGTTTTTGTGCTCTCTTCTTCCTCGTTCTCTATATGTTTTCGTATCTACATCTTAGTTCTCATACTCTTGTAGCATCCTATGACCCTGAGCCACGTTTGCTCCAGTTATGGGACTAGGTGGGATTATACAACCTGGGGAAACATTCTTAGGATTAAAAACAGACAGGACTGATAGTTTCATTTTTGATCAGGAAAAGGGGTGGATATATCCCACATGGTTCAAGTATAGCATAAAGGGGTATAAGAAGGGTTTAAACACCAAATGGAACAACACCTGTGAAGCACGATACTCCAGAAAAGCCTCCTTATGAGTATCTGATACACTGTCATATACGGATATGTGCTTGATAAGACCACATATATACTGGATGCTCTAAATGAAGATCTTCAGAGCAATTTTTGTTTCTTCTCTATTCAGATACAGCTCTAATATGGGAGGGATACAACATGATAGATCACATTTGATACAAATGATCTTGTGTGGCCAAACTCTAAATAATACATTCTCAGTGAAATTAAAAAGAACACGATCAACACTGGTTCATGCAGTTGTGCAGCTGAGGAACGGGAAAAAAGATCCAGATTTGTTTCGTTGTTCAACCCAGACACAAAAAAACCCTAAATGTATAGATCACAAAGACAAAGATGAAAGCGATGAACGAAGAATTCCCAATAATAGCCAAGACACGAACAAGAAGAAGATCTATTTCTTCCTCTCCCTCTGAATGAGGGGCTTCTACTCCTTGTTAGCAGCCCCTAGACCATAGCATCAAAGAAAAAGTTCCCGGTTTTCAATAACCATAGGTTGATAACTGGCGGTCGGTGCTTGCCCAATGTGAACCTCCTAGAGTAACACGAGATTGTTGATCAGGTGTGGTTTCCAGCGGACATACTGAAATATATTCTGCTAAATTTGTTTCAAATTTGGGTGTTGCAGAAGATTCTTTACTTGATTTAAGCTTTTGTAGACCTCATAGAAGATCCAATCTTTTTAGCGTGACGCAAAAATCCTTTGGTTTGAACATGTCAGTCATAGATTGGTAGTAGCTTTTGTTAGGTGTTATGTTTACGGTAGATAGTATCACTAAGTGAATGGGTAGATCAAAATTGACTTCAGAAGCGGTAGTTCAAAAAGGCCTAGGTTTCTTGGATGGAGTATTATCGAACATGATGCCCTTGACAGAGCTCCAAGGAGACAAGGATTCACGTAGCAAACCCAAGTTGATTGGGACTTAAGGCTCACTTTGGCTTGCTTATACTTGGTATTCAGTATCCATCCTGCACTAAAATGTGCACAATTACACTTGGTGACGCTTAAGCCCTTGATTAGGTCAGATTGGTGGTATCAAGTACAAGAAAATGTTGAGAAAAAGCTCCAAAAAGCAAGAAGAAAAAGGTTGGGTTAAGGTTGGATTTCTAGTCTTTTGAGGGCACAAGCTAACTCCACACATAGTACGGAGAAATAACATAAAACAACAAGCAGCAAGGTAAAACGAAAGGATCTCCAAGTGGAAGCATTTATTGGAATTTACAAGAAAATAAATGAACCAGTAATAAGAATCATATACATATACAATTTTAACCAAGCGAAAATCGGTCAGGTTTCACTGAATTGACACTTGTCTTTAGCTCGCTCACGAGGATAAAAACATCCATGCACCACACTTTTTTACGAGGGTTGGGCATCTATCTCAACAGCCTCATAGGCACTGAAATTACATAGAATTGGGCATCTATCTCTGAGACAAATCCATATATGCTCAGTTATCTTTAAAGCAGGAAAGCAAAATTATATGATATCCATTTAGAGGAAACTATAAGATCTGGGCTCTATTGGGCACACCTATTATGTGACTATTCTGTAGAAAGTTAGTCAAAACCACACCCAAATTTCACACTCATATCTCAGCATTTCTATTCCGTCATATCACTAAATGTGTTTTCTTGTGCATTAATGTAACACGGCTAAGAGAAAAAGTATACAGACCATGCTAAAAAAAACCTACAATTACAAGTGTGGCATACCTACAAAGTTAACGATACTAAGCAAAAGCAGAAAAATCCAACCAACCTGTTGATATGAAAGAGGGTGTATCACAGCACCACTTACTTCCAAGAAAGAGTCGGGAGTTATTGCGTGTAAATCTTGAACCTGAAAAGCATTCATAGAACATGTCAAATACACAAGGCAACAACTGTGCACTCTTTCAGATTGAAGTACAAGCATGAACAAGTACTTGGAAAAAAGGGGAAACATAATTTCCAGTAGTAAACCTCACCATCAAGTCTACAGTAAATGGTTTGCCACCTCTTTCAATCTGTAATTCAATTTTCAGGTCCACACCGTCATCAAGTAATGTTTCCATTTCCAGAAACTGAGTAATTACCTGCACTAGAATATTTACGTATCAAAGACAAGTAGACAACTCACTAGGATCATTTTTTGAGCACTTGCAACATGAAAATTACGGCTCAAATTTTATGATACAGAAAGTAGCATGTATGGATCAATCGAAAACTGAAACTGGTTAGTGTAACCAAAGACTCCTAAGAATTCCCATTCTGCATACATCTAGCTGTATACAAGAAAACAGCAAAACTGTCCTTATAAATAAGCATTATAAGCTAGAAAACTGAAAATCTAAAGAAACACAAAGCAAGAGGAGCACAAAGAGACCTACAACAATCGTATCTGAGCAATTTCACTAGAAATTATTCAATAGAGCTAAAAACAATTTACGGAAAACAGACAAGAAGAATTAAGTCCTAAATACAGAATTGGTGTTGATACGTGTGGTACACAATCGAAGAAAAACTTACATCCCCATTTACACGGACAAGAACATCACCAGGCTCCAAAAGCTGGTGAGCTGGGCCACCGGGCACCTGAGCAGGTCAAGAATGATGGTAGGCTCAGTAGACTTTAGAGAAGATGACAAATTTCCGCTGTATTAAGTCTACCACAATGGAAAAAGTTTACTTACAACAGAATCAACAACAAACATCCCAGTTTCACCCAGCCGCGATGCCTGCCGCACCATCTGCTCCACTCAAGAAACTCATCAAGGATCAGCGTTACAATTTCTTACATGGAGAAACCATTGAAAACTGTTAAGTTAGGGGTTTACTTGCTTGTTTTATTTCTTCCTAGGGGTATTATTGTACATGTATCTTTGTCCATATATATACAGTGAAATGAGAAAGGGAAAGTAACACCTCAGAAATTTTATACGTTGTCTTCTTTCTCTACAAATCAAACATGGTATCAGAGCTCATCCTCTGGGACTTGTAGAAGACGATGTTACGACTTTAGCTTTGAACAGAGGTGATCACGCAGCTGGGTCTCGACCACAGACGATGATCACGTGGG
>JAXBDA010005831.1:0-22901 GCA_036023075.1 Gaultheria prostrata
TCAGCTGATATCTATTGACTATTGGATAATTGGTAAAGAGACTGATATCTAATGAATGATTTATCTGGAAATCGTTATGCTTACAATGTTTTTGGATTAAAATTGAACCTCTCTCTCTCTCTCTCTCTCAATGTTTAAGTTTGGATTAAAATTGAACATTTGTCCACCTCAGAACTTGTTTTAGTTTGTAGTATAGAAGTACGACGTAGGGTCAAGGCTCATAACACACACACACACACACTCTCTCTCTCTCTCTCTCTCTCACACACACACACACACAATGTTAGTTTGGATTCAAATTGAACCTTTGTCCACCTCGGAACTTGTTTTAGTTTGTAGTATAGACCTATGACGTAGGGTCAAGGCTCATAATTCTCTCTCTCTCAATGTTTAAGTTTGGATTAAAATTGAACCTTTGCCCACCTCGGAACTTGTTTTAGTTTGTACGACGTAGGGTCAAGGCTCATAATTGCTTCTACTGCTTAGCGCTCTCTCTCTCTCTCTCACACACACACACACACACACACACACACACACAATGTTTAAGTTTGGATTAAAATTGAACCTTTGTCACCTCGGAACTTGTTTTAGTTTGTAGTATAGAAGTACGACGTAGGGTCAAGGCTCATAATTGTTTCTCCTGCTTAGCTCTGTGTGTGTGTGTGTGTGGAAATGGCAAACTCAAACTTTTTTCTCCACAAGAAACTTCTCGAGTCCGCTTAGTTGGTATGATGTCCCCTTGCTCTATGACAACCTTGAATTGGTTTTTTTTTTTTTACATTTATAAATCTTCTTTTGTAGGTCCATGTCAATTAGATTTTGTGGTGTCGTGGTCATTCAGTGTCTATGGCAAACTTATTCCTGTGAAGGAACTTGCTCGACGTGTTGCCAGTTTTGTTTGCTGGAATGCTTTAAGTAAGCCCACCCTCTTTGGCTTGCATAACGAGTTTGAGATGAAGTTTAATTTAAATTACGTTCTGTGATAATGGAAATTGCCATTAATGAGAAAATGAGAGCCCTCTTATAAATAAAAATTCTTATCAAGGAAAATACATAAATAACCACTGAGCTTTTTCCTTCCCATAGCATGAACTTACCTTTGATTCTCCCATCGATTGTGAAGAAATTAAGGGCCTCATCAGACACGCCATTGATTTACTCCTTTGACATAGAGACATACAGTTCTAGCATATCTTCTTTATCCATAGAAGTTAGCTCTGTATACTTGATTTTCTTGAGCTCTTTTGTTTGAAATCTATCACACAGTTTTTGAAAGAGAATTTCCGAAGCAAATTTGCTATAGCAGCAACCACAAATATGTAAATATGCTGGGTTGATTTTAGTAAATGGTTTCCTCATTTGCTAAAATCAAACCAACTGATTTTATGGGATTCCCATTTTAGAAAATGAGAAACAATGCCTAAATTTTAAACATGAACACCATGCAAATAGATTTGTTGTGGTTCATGTGAAACAAGTCAGCTCCGAGGAGAATGACTTCTTATTCTGAAGTCTGAAACAACTAATGTAGTGAGTATTAGTAATGGCCTGATGATTATTTGGTCTCTGGTTTCTAAAACTTTTCCTCTCTTTTTTTTCCCCCTCTTTTAATTTTTCATCTTGTGCTGTTGGCGATGTCTGAGGCAAAATAGCGCAATGTTCTTAGCTGTTAAGGATGCCATGTTGTGTTGTAAGGTGGGATTTAGGCCAGAGTGCGCATTTGTCATGAGAGTCTAAAGACTTAAAAGCACCTGTTCTTTCAATGTTCTTTTTCGAAAAGAGTCTGAGATTTTCACTTGGGTTTTAATATTGGTGTTGGTGAACCCATGCCAGTTGGTGATTGGCAAACTCGATGGATTAAGGAGGCGCCAAGTAAAGAATTAATCTAGGAATTATGTGGTCCCTTTTGGTGCTTGCGTAACATGGTGACATTCAAAGGGGACTGGTTTATTTTCAATAATGTGCTAGCTCATTTTGCAGGAATTAAGAGAATTATCAGAATTTATAATCAGAAACCCCGGAAGGAGGATGGAGCTGAGGATGATAATGTAAGTCCGAGTCTGGGGTTCCCCCCTGTAGAAAGCCCGTTTTTCACATTTAAAGGACTAGATGATGCTGGTGATTTGCTAAACCCCAGTGTTTTTTTGACAGATAGAGCTTTGAAATGCAGAAAAGATGCAGGGCAATGGCATGGTTAGTAGGGATTCAAGTTCAGCTGGTTTGATACAACAAGTTAAAGTGGTAGGAGCTTATTCAAAGTTCAGGAATCAAAGTTCTGGAGTGGGCCAGAGGGGAGGGTATTCAAGAAGTCTGTTTTTGGACAGGTTGCCTTCTCTTTGTGCAGGGCATCAAGGATCTGGATTGACCTCATTCATTCGGCATACTATTTTAGTCTTTTGTTGTTTATATTTTCTTCCTTTAAATTAGTAAAAGTTGCTATTAAAGTACCTAGATCGGGTGTTAAGCCTGCTGTTGGAGCACTTAAGAACTTGTAAATGTTGTTTCTACTATGAGATTATCTTTCTTGTCAAAAGAAAAAGTGCTTATTTTTGTAACTTGTTGCGTTCAAACCCATAAATTGCAAACCAACGGGTTTCACCAACCGTGCGAAGCACGGCCGGTCTCACCTAGTTTTAACTTATATACTCTCTCTGTCCCAATTTATTTGTCCTTTTTGGAAGTTCGTGCCACTTTTTAATTTATTATATCTTGTAATTTATATTGTTTTATGTGATTTCGAATATATTGTCTTATAGAACTAATTGAATCTATTAAACAAGATCCATATTGAATATAAAATCATTATCGAATTAAAGTTATCGTAACTAGTTTTTATCCGGTTAGAATAGAACGAGGGATCAAAATTTTGGGGACGAAGGGAGTATTCGCTTACAGAAATGATTTTCACACCTTTTATACCAAACACTTCATTTTTTTGTATTTATTCACTTAAAATTACTAAATTGTCATTCATATGAAAAAAGTGACACATGAGGTAAGGGTAATTTGGTAATTTCAAGATGGATAAAGACAAAAAGGGAGTGTTTGAGGATAAAAGAGGGGTGTGAAAGTCGTTTTCCATTCGCTTAATCTCTTTTGTATTTTTAGCTGATTTACTAAAAAAAAAACTAAGGAACTGGGTCTCACATTTGTACAATCTATGAGGTTCTCTCACCCGGCATTGGGCTCTGAAGCCCGTTTAAAATCAAGTCCAAAGAGCAAATCTTTTCGCGAAAGACCTCCTACTATTAAGAGGAATGGGAAGATTCCCAGAAAACTTAATGCAGTTTTGTCTTTGAAAAATGACAGTTAATCCCCTGCAAAAAGGAAATGGGCATTCTCTTGAGGCTGGATATCTTGGATCATATTTACTGAAACAAACAAGGCAAGGTGAAAACCCTCGGAAAGCTTTAAAAGTGGCTCTTAGAGCATTGAAATCATTTGACAGTAGCGCAAATGAGAAACCAAATTTAGAGCTTGTCATGTGTTCGCATGTCATTGCATGTCATCCTCGATCTGATCATCTATCTCCAGAATCGATAGTTCAGACTCGCATAAGCACTTGAACTGGTAACAGTATACTCTTACCGGTAAGAGTTAACACTCATATGTGAACCATTGATTGTCGAAATGAACAGCTAGGATGCGCACTATAGGAGCCTTTGGGCACTATAGGACCCGTGTCTGTTAATTAATCCTTTATATAATCTTAAACGTGCCAATTTGATTAATGATCAAAAATATTTTCTTCACTTAGATGACGTTGGGTGTTTATATTCCGATTTGATGAGTCGATTACAGGCGTGGCCAATCTCGATCACTTGACACCAGTGTGGTGCCAACGAACACTCATTCGATGCCTAAGTCAAAGTATATGCGGAGAAAAAGAAGTAAACAAATTAGAGGGCAAGAGTTGCGTACCTATCCCCTAGGCATGGGGATTGATTATATAGCCGATTAGGAGGTAGAGTCCTGCTAGGACTGAATGGTCGGTGGTCGGTTTTATACCTAATCGCGATGGTATATCGAATACCATCATTAGAAAAATGCTCAAAATTTAGATTGCTTGTGTTAGGAGGGACAATGGACAATAGCACAATATCCCTAGGGATACCAAATAGTGTTATTTTCTGTCGGCAGGAATACCAAATGTTTACGCTTTCAAATTGTGACAAATCAAGCTATGCCAAATTTGATCCTCTCAAAGCTGGATCTAAGCATGCGTGTTTTGGGTTTAAGGGGAGTGCTTCTTTCAAGAAATTGAGCAATATATCATAATCATATATTATGGCTCTTTGAAATTGAGCAATTAATCATATTACGGCTCTTTAAATATCGTGAGTTTTCACTGCGGTATTTTCTCACAAGTCATCATTCTCATCACAAAAATATTATTTAGCGGACAATAACACCCATTTTTTATTACAATGGAAATGCAGTATTTTTAGTGGAGACTCCGCCTAACTATTTTGCTGATAAAAAAAAAGATTAAATTTTTTTGAGTGGGACTCGTCAATAAAAAACAATATAAGATGTTGCAGACAAGACAGATCATCACCTAAGTTGAGGAGTGAAAGTTATTTCGTTTTGAATCTTTCGATTTTTCAAAATTTAAGTTGTGTGTGAAGTGTGAACATTCAGTGATTTATCAACCTAATGCATCCTGGGATTGGATCACATTCCCCCTCCCCATGTAATAGATTAGGAATAACGAATGACAAAAAAAAAACGTAGCTCTGCATGATTGGTAAATGTAAAATAGTTATTTATCCAATTGCCAAGTGTGCAGTTCAACATTCACATGTTGTGCAAATTGTTGTCAATATTGTCATGCTAATAAACTTTATCGGATGGATGATTTTTTTTTTTATCACGCAAGGTTTCTTATTGTCCAGACCAATTACGCGCATCTTGTCTAGGATTGAGGATCATTGCACTAAATGGTGCCATGGCTGACTCAGGTGACCCTGGATGAAATCAACCAAGTTCATGGCTGGAACTGTTTTGTGCCTGTATTGTTGTTGGGCTGAGAGTCCACTTGGTTCGCTTGATTATTTGCCATTTTTAAAAAGAAAAAAGAAGAAAAAAAAAACAGCAGACATAGAATAAGCAAACTTGGTTGACAGACAGATAATGACTTATTCTGTGAATTATTTTTCATCTGTCTAATTAAGCAACTTATTCATGGAGCATGCCTTGTTTAGCAAATGATTGTTTGTTTACTTATAATGTGAGTATTTTTTAGAGCAATTTAACTAAAAAATTTTAGACAAATTTTTTTAGGAAAATGATATTGGCACTCCCCAAATTGTTAATGACACTCCAAAAGGGGAGTGATAATATCAAGTCCATATAGGGATTGATAATGACACTCCCTTTTGGAGTGTCATTAACAATTTGGGGAGTGCCAATATCAATTCCCATTTTTTTATTGATTACTTATTACCAAGCTGGCTTGAGACAAGATGAGCATGACGAGCGCCTTGAGCTCCTAAATTTTGATAAATATAGGAGCCCCATTTACGTGTAGCCCTAAAAATATGTTAAGTACATACATTTTAACCTAAACATTTTGATATATAATGACCAATAGCTCTAGCACAAGCGGTTAGAGGGAGGCCTCAGTTCATATGCAAGAGGTCTCATATTTGAGTTGATAGAGTAACGTCCTTCTACTATTGTAAGTTGGAAACAACAAACACCTCTGCCGTGGAAAAATATATTTATCCTTTTTTAATGAACAATTTTAAACTTCTGTAATTGACTTCTAAACCGCTGGTCCCATAAAGGCGTGTTTGGCCTAAATAAATTTGTCTTGAAGACATTCAAAGAATTTGCTTTTAGGCATATTTTGTTTAGCATTTCATCAAATTTTGAGGAGCAATCATTCATTTTAACAAGAGGATCAGAGAAGTACAGAAAAATGAATCGAAGTTGAAAAATTCAGACAAGACGACACTAAGGACAATTAAGACAACTATTTCAATTTTTTTCTGTCTTTAGTGAATTTCTTAAAACTCCTCTCATTAAGACAAATGGACAATTAAATTTTTTTAACGTAAACTAAAAAATTCAACAAATACGAACAAATCTCGCCCTGTTGCCATTTCTGGTAGTCGAAAAGGGGTCCGAAGAAATACGGGGCCATACCCAAGCCCAAGAGATAGTAAATTGTATTCCCTAGGCTCAATTTGGATGATGGCAATTTTAAAGGAGAATGAGAATGTGGTGTGATACCTTCTTTCTATGATTCCAATGTTTGGAAGAGATGAAGACGAGAATGTGATGCCATGCTTCTATGATTCCGACATTTGGAAGAAACATGAATAGAAATGTGATTCTTGATGACATATTTAACTAGGAATCGCATTCCCAAATTGAGTGGGAATTTGATCCCTCTCTTAACCCATGGCTCCGTTCAATTGTTGGGAATATTGCGTGGAAATAGGTTCCGAGAAAGTGGAGTGAGGTGAAGTAAAAGAAAATGAATTTTATTGTCCTGTGTGTATTCTTTTGACAATGAATTTTGCAGGAAAACAAAAATTCTTTGTTTTTGACAAGATCTATTTTGCAGGAAAGTGTTTTTTATTGGGAAAGTTGAAGTTGTGGGTCTCACAACTCTCTTGGTAACTGAACACACAAAAAGTTACTGGAAAGTTGATTTTTCCGTCTTTTTCCATCCTTTCCGTGCAATTGAACTGGGACCATGAGAATTTAGATTTCTGACTCATTCATTAAGAAAAAGAAAATATTGACTTTAATAAATCTCCAAAACAATTATTTCTCCCGTAAGATTACTGAATTAATTCAAACACTAAAATGAAATTACTCAAGGTATCCAATTCCTAATAATTCGATTTCCAATAATCATATTTCTATTTCTATTTCTACCCAAGAAAATTTTTAGGAATTCGATTCTCAGTAATCATTTTCTTATTTCTACTCAAGATTCCGGTCCTCCGAACATAGTTTAAACTTCTTCGTTGTCTTAAGAGTGTGGGCCCTACATGGTCGTAATCATAATCAGATCCAGTTTTGAGAGCCGGTTTGCCTTGAGATAGCAAGACCAACTACCAAAAGTTTTAACTCAAGAAATCACCACGTGACGGAGAAAAGCATAACCGCGTGGCAAAATCCTAGTGTTGATCTGTTAGACACTCTCAATCACCGACGCTCACACTAAGAAGTCTTTTTCAATGGAGGGAGGAGTAGAGTCGAGAAGAACCATACCAAAAAATGTAGTAAAAAATAGAAATGAAGAGCTCAGATTCACATGGAGGAAATTTTTTCTCGAAAATGGAGGTCCAATATGTAAATTTTGGGTGTGGGGGCTTTGGGGGTGGGTGTGTGCACTCTCTAGTGCGCGGCATCAGGGCTATTGGAGGTATTTTTAATGGCTCGAATTTTATCTTAGCACTTTGTAAATTCGAGTCATCTATTGACGAGGTGAAACTCGAGGGATTTGGGGTACCCGTAGTGACCCAAGTCACTACGTTGGTGCGAAGTCTTTTGATGAGGAGTGGTATTCCGAAGACTTTCTGGCCTGAAGCAGTTAATTGGAGCATTCATGTTTTGAATAGAAGTCCCACACTTGCTGTTCAAAACATGACACCAGAGGAAGCATGGAGCTGACGAAAACCGGCGGGTACCGTACAATTTGTCGGGAATATTGAGTAGATCATTCATCTAAAAAATTAAATTAATTGGATATTGGTAGCATTATGTTCCGATACCATTTATATGGATGACCAATATCATTTGAAGAATGCACTGTAAGACAAATTTGTCTCAATTGCGTTTCTACCAATCTCCAATGATCATAATTTTTTGTACCTATGGTGTGCTCAACATTCTTGAAAAAATGAACAGTTTCGATCCCAAATAAAAATTTCATAGGACCCATAATTGAGGTCATTATGGGAAGATAGTGACTTAATTCATTACGAAAACTCCAAATCCGAAACTCAATCCGTTGATTTCCGAAATCAACGAACTTGAACTTGATACGCACACCAAAATTGTACACTAGCAACCCCGGGTCCATTGTCCCCTTTTATTTCCACATACAAGTCACAAGGCCCTTTCATTTCTCCTGCACATTTTCGGAAAGAGTTTTCTAATATCCTAAGTAACATTTTTCCTTTCCAATGAACCAAAAGCCGTAAAACGCGCCAAATACTTTTATTACTTTGGCAAGTGAAAACGCGCCAAATACGTATAAATCACTTCAACAACAACAACAACAAAAATAGCCTTATTCCTCGGCCTTCAGGCGGTGGTTTGTGGTGGTGGGAGAACCGTCCCTCTCATTTTTCTTGCTTCAACATTCCACCTCCTCTCCCCAACCCCAACCCCATCCCCCATTTTTATACATATATACAGTTATAGATTCACAATTTTTTTGATTCCCAATCCCTCCATTTTGTCATTTCTCTCCCCCCATCTCAATCCATGAACAAAACCCAGTAAATACAAGACCTGTGATTTCTCTCTTTTTGGTGGATTTATGATTAAGGTATGCTTAAATGAAAACATAATTATTCACATTTCGTTTTTCTATTTAATCATGTATGGAATTCTTTCAATATGTTATTTACATTCATTGATGAAGTTTTTTGGGTTTCATTAATCAGTCAATGCGAAAATTTGATGATTCCAATTTGTTTGTCCACTCTGTTCTGCGTTTGTTTGTTTGATTTCTTGTATATGCCAACGAAAAAAATTTATGGGTGGGCTTCCGCTAGCAAAAGGTGGGATTGATCCACGAATTAGTCAGTTTCGCATAAGCTGGCCAGGGCAGTCTGAGTCATGATAATAATAATAAAAAAAGATGTTGAATTGAAGAACAGAAGTTTAGTGAATACACACCATGAACATGTCAGTCATGTAATCTAGATTATGTGTTTGGATTCTGCAAATTCCTAATAAGAAAGTCATTGAATGTTGAATATTCATAGCCGTGTGATTAGGCACAAGATTACTTGGGTTGTGAAGATCACCATTGGGATTGTTTGTAATCCCCCCTTTAGCGTTGTTACACGAACTTAGGTTCGATTCCCCTTGCCACCAAACTGTTGGCGCCACTGGGTTATGCCTGGCCGTTATCTCCAGGGTCCCGGAATTAGTGGTGGTGCGTGCAAGCTTGTTATACGAACTCACATCTACCTATGGCTTCTTATGTAGATTAATCCAATACATCATTCAATATCTCTCTGCATTATCTGTTTCAATTTACGTATAAGAATCTTGTGCATTTTCGTCGTTCACTTCTTTATATTTGCAAGTACAGAGTTATTTTTTAATTCTTATTCCCCTGTCATTCAGATGCCTGATTTGGCCATGGAGGGATTACATGGAGACATTCCGTTAGAACCAAGTGAACCCTACATTCCTTCCAAGGAAATTTTCACAGAGAGGTCTCCTAGAAGTCCATTGAGTACTTGCAGTCCTGACAGTGGTTCTATTGATCTAACTATGGTTGGAGGTGTCGACACCTCTATCGACCATTTGTATCACAACATCTATGAGATGCTGAGCTCGGATCAATCCCCATCGAGGCGTAGCTTTCTTTCTTATGGTGAGGAGTCAAGAATTGATTCTGAATTGCGGTTTTACGCTGGAGGTGGTTTTTTAGAGGTGGAAGTAACAAAAGAGGTGGTGGTGGAAACTACAGAAGAAGAAGGAAATGTCCGTAAGACACCAAATGGGTCCAAGAATAAGAAGGTTGCACAATCTATGAGGTTCACTCACCTGGCATTGGGCTCGGAAGGGAATGTAAAACTAAGTCCAAAGAGCAAATCTTTTCGCGAAAAACCTCCTTCTATTAAGAGGAATGGGAAGACACCCAGAAAGCCTAATGCAGTTTTGTCCATGAAAAATGACAGAAATAATCCCCTGCAAAAAGGAAATGGGCATTCTCTTGAGGGAAGATATCTTGGATCATATTTACTGAAACAAACAAGGCATCTGATTTCATCAGGCGAAAACCCTCGAAAAGCTTTAAAAGTGGCTCTTAGAGCATTGAAATCATTTGACAGTAGCGCAAATGAGAAACCGAATTTAGAGCTTGTCATGTGTTTGCATGTCATTGCAACACTGTACTGTAGCCTAGGCCAGTACAACGAGGCGATTCCTGTTCTTGAGCGTTCCATTGAAATTCCAGTGATCGATAAAGGCCCAAACCATGCACTTGCTAAATTTGCAGGATGCATGCAGTTGGGAGATACGTACGCAATGCTGGGGCAGATTGAGAATTCAATACTATTCTACAGTGGGGGTTTGGAGATTCAAAGACAAATTCTTGGTGAAAAAGATCCTCGGTTTGCTGAGACTTGCAGGTATGTGGCTGAAGCCCATGTGCAGGCATTCCAATTCGATGAGGCCGAGAAACTTTGTCAGTTGGCTCTTGAAATTCATAAAGAAAATGGCTCCCCAGCTTCTCCTCATGAAGCAGCGGATAGAAGACTTATGGGACTTATTTTGGACTCAAAGGGAGATTATGAAGGTGCACTTGAGCATTATGTTTTAGCAAGCATGGCAATGGCTGCAAATGGGCAGGAAACAGAAGTGGCTTCCATTGACTGCAGCATAGGCGATGCGTATTTGTCTTTGGCTCGATACGATGAGGCTATTTTTGCTTTTCAGAAGGCACTCGTGACGTTTAAATCAACAAAGGGAGATAACCACCCTTCTGTTGCTTCAGTCTTTGTCCGTTTGGCTGATTTGTACAACAAGGTTGGGAAATTTAGAGAATCCAAATCTTACTGTGGAAATGCACTTCGAATTTATGGAAAGCCGGTCCCCGGGATCCCCTCGGAAGAGATTGCTAGTGGTCTCATCGATGTTTCTGCTATTTTCGAATCTATGAACGAACCGGAGGAGGCACTCAAATTGCTTCACAAGGCTTTGGACATATACAGAAACGCACCGGGTCGGCAAAACACAGTGGCAGGAATTGAAGCGCAAATGGGGGTGCTTTACTATATGATGGGGAGCTACTCAGATTCTTATGACTCTTTAAGAAATGCTGTTTCGAAGTTTCGGGAAACTGGAGAGAGGAAATCTGCTGTCTTTGGTGTTGCACTGAACCAAATGGGTCTTGCCTGTGTGCAACTTTGTGATATAAATGAGGCAACAGATTTGTTTGAAGAAGCCAGGGGTATTTTGGAGAGTGAATATGGGCCGTGTCACCTGGAAACTCTGGGGGTCTATAGCAATCTTGCCGGAACTTATGATGCAATGGGCAGGTATTTCTTTCTATCATGTATGTGAATATGAGTTCTTTTCTAACATCTTGCTCCTTTTCCTTGCATGATTTTGATTTTCCTTTCCCCTCTCTGCATTATTTGAAGAACTTGGATATCGCGTCGATTAGCTGAATCAGGACTCACTAAAAAAGGATTGGATTGGAAAAAAGTGGGACACGGATAATGAACAAAAAAATGACCGAAATGCCACTGTGGGCAACCAGTAGAGCCCGATGGGTAACGAGGCATCAAAGCCAACATGTCTTTCGTTGCCCGCTGATCGGCTCTTTTCGTTAACATCGGCTCTTTTCGTTATCACAGGGGCATTTTGGTCATTTTTTCGTGCATTAACTGTAGGAAGTGCTTGCACTGGCATCGAAGCCAAAATGCCAAGCACATGCCTTGTGGGCATGCCAAAAGTAGTGCCAAGGCAGCCAGCAAGGCTGGCCATGGCTTATATTTTGTAGATTTTTTCATTTTAAGCTTTCGATGAAATGTAGGTCGGGTGATGCGATTGAAATCTTGGAATATGTCGTGCGGATGAGAGAGGAGAAGCTTGGAACAGCGAATCCCGATGTGGACGATGAGAAGCGAAGGTTAGCCGAGTTACTAAAAGAAGGTGGCAGAGTTAGAAATAGGCGAGGTAGGTCACTGGAAAACCTTCTAGATACCGACTCGCGCGTTTTCGTAAAAGATGGCAGTAGGGTTTGGTGATGCTGATGAAATATGCCTGCTTGAGTGTGAAAATAAGTTTTATTTTGTGGATAAAATACTAGATTTTGGATTAAATTCCTGTTGAATAACTGTGAGGACAGAGGAGGTGATTGTGGTTCAAACTGTCCATTATACTATCTTGGGGGGATGGGATAGGAAAAGGTTAAATCTGTCATTGTTTTGAGCAGTGTGTGAAATTCCTTTGTCATGGTTTTGAGCAGTTGGCGAAATTGCTTTGTCATTGTCATTTAAATATATACTAATACTTCAATAAACAAATGGTGGAACTTCAGTTTCCATTGTTGTTATACCAACAAAACTCTCTGTTACTAAACTTTCACTTCAACCTCCAATTCATAGATGGTGACTCCTGAAATCCTTTCTTCTTTCTTTTGATAAGACATTGAGGGTGGCTTGGAAATTAAGTCGGAGATACGAAAACGGATAATATATCGGTTATCGAACTTATAGGAAGTATGCAGACGGTATTTACAAGATTTGTCGGTAGGATCCACTTCACGTATTTTTTTGGCTATTTTTATGATGGGTTTGTGTGTTACTACGAAAAGGTCTTCTAAATGCTCGAACCCCCCAAACCGGATAGGGACCCAACTGTCTCATAACGTCTTGTCTTGAACCCAGCTCACGTACCGCTTTAATGGGCGAACAGCCCCAACCCTTGGAACATACTACTGCCCAAAATGGCGAAGAGCCAACATTGAGGTGCCAAACCTTCCCGTCTATGTGAGCTCTCGGAGAAGATCAGCTTGTTATCCCTAGAATAACTTTTATCCGTTGAGCGATGGCCCTTCCACTATTAGCACTGTCGGATCAGAAAGGCCGACTAATAAACTTATTCAATACCTTCTGGGCGCTAGGTTGAAATACTGTATGTTACTATGTATATATGTATCTATTTTTAAGGTCATGGCTTGTGACAAGCCTCTGCAATGGGCATTGGAGGGTTGGACAAGGAGCCATTGACCACGAGATTCGCAAGAAATTGGTTGTCTGCTTGTGTTAAGTGTCTCATGTCCCAGCTACTGTACTTAGATGGGTCTACACTGGCAAAAGTTTTTGTACCACACCCGTCTTTCTCGTTGCCACAAGGCCTACAACGGTACTCGAATGGATCACTCAACATCACCATTCCAATTAGCACATCTACGTGCACAAATTTAGACACAAAACACTCATAAGAGGCGGGTCTCAGTGTCTGAGCGGTGGGCCGACTATCGGACCCATCCCTTCTAAGTCTTTTGTGTAACTACATTCTGTGACAGATTTCGTGCACTTATTACATAAATTGGGTTTACCAAGATTCTTTGCATTGGTTATGAGTGAGAGCTTTGCTGAGTAAATGTCCACATAAGTGACTGCTGCAAAAATGTCCACAATTAATTAATAAATCTCTTTTTCTCTGTCCTAGGAGGGAAAAAAAATGATTGCTGCTTATGGGTACTCTGCCCTTAGCTTGTAAATCCTCTCCTTCAATTGTTTGTTGAAATAGCCTTAAAAGGTACCTTTTCTGGTAGCAACATTTTACCTGTTCAATGAGAAATTGGGTCCTCTGTTGTTTGATCAAGATTTTATATGTGAAGGTGAATGCCAATTTTAGGGGTTGATATAAAAAAGAAGAAGAAGAAGAAGGGTTTTTTGAAGGCTCTGAATCGTCTCTTCTTCTTGCGGGTTCTTTCTGCGCTCATTTATTAATAGGAATCGTTTACTTATCGAGCTCTTCGAATCCATCAATCGTGTCGACTATTATGTCAATCAAATGGAAATTGATATGTCACCACATTTACCTTGATAAATGAATCACGATCACGTGTCTCCACTTGGTTTTATCAAGTTAAATGATCCCCAAATCATTTTTATCGATACATGTTTGACAGTTTTTTTACATAATCGATGGTTCCAATGAGTTATAAAAAAGTGAATGATTATGTTATGTTGTTGTCTATTTTTTGTGAAAGGAACTCAGGGCTCCACATGTCTCTATTTGTTGTTGTCTATTTTTTTGCCAAAGGAAGGTACTGTTATTATTTAGGACAATAAATGTACCAAATTGGAATACCGAGCTGCGAAAAATTTGAGGGTACTTCGGGCATGCCCCTACTTGGCTAGTCCTATTATTTTGGACCCATGGAGTGGCGGATTAATGTGTGGAGTCTATCGTTAAGCGCCCAAAGAAAATCCAATTACTTCTCAAAATGATAAAAAAAAAATTTATTTATTCTGTAACGCAATATGAGAAGAGCGCTACACCACATCATGGGAACGCTTACATAAATTTCTTTAAATTCAAAATTTGTAGTGCTTTTATCATTGCGAATACATCATACCTATGTTGAAAGAAGGCAATCCAAATAATTGAATATCTTTTTTTATGATCGAGAAAATAATTATAAATGGGGAAAATTTCAGTGACCTCCCTGAGGTTTCTTACAATATCAAGGACCTCCCCTACTTTTTTGAAATATCTCTGGCTTCCCTTACTTTTTCCGGCAATCCCATTTTTTCCAATTTTTGTTTTTTTTTTTTTATCGGCAATCCCATTTTTCCTCCTTCCCAGTAAAACACACCAAACGGCGGAGGGGCTTGAAAGCCTAAAATACCCTTCTTTTGTTTACCCTCCTTTTCTTTTGGAAGTGAGGGTTTGGCCAATATTAGATTCTTCTACTATTAGGGTTTCATTTGTTTAAAATTTGGGGCTTTTGTTTAAACTTACAAATCGGCTACATACACACAACGTGCATGTAAGAACTCTTGTATTTGGATTCTGTTGTATCTGAGTCCCTTTTCTTTCTTTAATGTTTTTTTTATATATATATTAAGAATGAAACTTACCTCCCTTCAGTTATATTAAAGTTTGGCACTGCATTTGGAGCCGATACTGATTTTTTGGAGGCTTAAAGTGAAAATCAAAAGGAGACCTTCTTCTAAATCTTAATGAACAAAATGAAAGTAGGTAAATTACATTTCTAAAAACAAATATTACTATTAATCAATAAGAAATACCGTAAAGCAATAACCAAATATTCCTAGATTTTAAACTCTTCACTTAAATATCACTAATCCTAAAATAAGTAAATAAAATCTGAATCTTACAAGATTTTAAAAGTATCATCTAAATATCAATCTTCTTGCAGTTTTAACAGCAAAAGTATTAATTATGTCCGAACAATCAATCTTATCCACCATCTAATGTTCACTAGATAGAATGGAGAGTCCATTCAACTTTTCTTGTGACATAGTTGACCGAAGGTAAGACTTAATCAAGAATTCTTCATTAATCCGAAAATCACTAACTAATGGGGGCCATATAGTAGACAAATTAGCAAACTTTTGGGCCCACATTATTAATTCATTGGTTTTGGTTTAAGCTTGGAGCTTTTTTAATAATGCATGTTTAAGCCTTTGTGAATTTGAAATTGGACCTTTTTTTAGTTTGAAATTGGGTCTTATATACGATGGACATTATTATTTTTATTACAAAAGATACCTAGGGACTAAAATATGAGGGGCCTTTAAAATTTTATACTCCCTCCGTCCCAAAATTTTTGTCCGGTCCGCAAAACGAGAACTTGAAAATAACACAAAAATTTTCAAGAAAAATTCAATTTTTTTTGACAAGTTACTAGATATCAACGAGTACTTTTAATTCATGAAAAAATTTAGAAAATTTTCTTTTAAAAGACTTATTATTTTTAGGTCCTCGTTTTGCGGACCGGACAAAAATTTTGGGACGGAGGGAGTAGTATTTTGGGGGCCTGGGGGTACGATGGACCCTCGCTTTAACTCATGGTCGGCTCTGACTGCATTTGTTTTCACTTTTATTTCCCACACACTAAACGTTTTTTAGGTAGTTTGGGCATTAATTTTTTTCCTTAGTGTATTTATTGGAACTATGGATGGTACTTTTTTTTTTGGTTTAGTGTTTCATTTGATATTCCGGTGTAGTGGTGATGCGCAAGGTAGTTGAATATATCAATGAGGAAGTTTTGGTCCACACAAAGCCTCTGACTTTTTGGAGGCTTAAAGCAAAAACTAAAAAGAAGGTTTTTTTCAAAATCTTAATGAGTAATGTAAATTACAATTCCAAAAACCAAAACTATTATTCATCACTAATAAATAACCCTAAAACGATGTATATATATTTTTATTACAAAATATATTTAGGGATACTAAAATATGGGGCCCTTGAAATTCGTAGTTTTTTGGGGGCCTAAATCAGCCGTAACGCTTGCTTTAGCTCAGGGCCGGCTCTGGGTGCACATTAGATTGTCTTTTCTTTGGAATACTAGTGAAAGGCCACCTGTGTTGCACATAGATGCGTACTCATTGTTTTTTCTGTTCGGGTTATTTTAGAGACAATTAACATATGTAATTGAAATGGTTTACTGTCAAGATGGATGGCAAGACAGCCCATGCATCAAACCAAACGACAAACTTGGAATTAGAAACTGTTTCCTTGTGCCATATTGGTTGCAAACTCTGGATGAAGGCCCAGGATTGCCTAACTCAATTTCTGTAATGGGTCTTAGTATGATGATGTAAAATGGGCCTATTATGGACCTATTTATGGATGATGGATGTAGCAACTTTTTTGGCTATTTTGTTGTAGGAGAACTTTGTGCAAGTTCTTTATGGATGATAATTTGATGTCTCAATACTGAAACATCAAGTTCTTTATTTTGCTATCTCATAAACTCTAGCATAACTGATTTTCATTCCATGACTTCAACTAGATTACAAAAGATGGTATTCGTTACATAGTTGCTTTATTCCAAAATCATTCATTTCATTATAAAGGCAAGCGCTGGAAGGGTGAGGGCATTTTAGGAATCTAAGGAGATTATGTCATTACATCGGCACTTTTTCAATGTTTTCCAACATTTGAGTAATAGAATGGGGTAAAATGGGATTGTTGGAAAAAGTAGGGGATGGCAAAGATATTTCAAAAAAAGCGGGGGAAGTCCTTGATATTGTTAGAAATCTCAGGGGAGGTCGCTGGAATTTACCCTTATAAATATTTTCTTAGACAACCCATGTGGCTTTGCTGAAAATGCACACTGAGAATTTTCCTGTATAGTTCAAAAGCTAGTGAGAGAAATTTAAGGCCATGTGCTTTAAATTAAGGTCCAATGCACAATTTCCTGATCTAGGCACTCTCTTTGAAAAGGCTGAATATGCTATCCTTTAATTTTCTCCCAAAATTAATCCTTCAACTGCTCTTCCTTTTTTGTTTGTGGTCTTCAATTAGTTTCTTGTCACTTTTTCACTCCAAAAGGCAAAAACCAAGTCATCTTCAATTAGTTTCTTGTCACTTTTTCTCTCCAAAACCAAGTCATCTTCAATTAGTTTCTTGTCACCATTTTTCTCCAAAACCAAGTCTGTGTCCTTTATTTTTTTTTCCCCTTTCGGTTTCTTTTCCTACCAGACATGTGAATTGAGCGTAAACTAAACCGGACATCTAGTTACAAAGAAAAAAAAGAACTTGTATGGTTTCTGTTTGTGTTGTACATCTTACGTTAATATAAAATTAAATAAAAGGAATCACAAAAAATGTTGGAAAGTGACTTGAATTTGTAACTTGCAGCATCTTTCGTCCGGACGGGCCTTCAAGATTTGTGCATGGATAGCTTGCAACATATAACTTCCGTGAGACGGGGGAACACGGGATTGACACTTATTCAATCAATTTAGATTTATTTTCTTTAATTACCTATATAAAGGGACCTAGGGGGTTCTTAGGTTTGTTCCTTTTGTACTTTAGCCTTGATATTAAGGTTTTGGAGTGTCTCTTTGGGTTCCACTAGGTTTTGTGCTTCTGTTTTAGTTCCACCGGAAATTTGTATCTCAATATCATTTGGTGCTTCTTTGAGCGAGTGACGGATAGAGCTAACACTTTGTAACTTCTCATTGTTCATAATGAATCTTCTCTTGCTCTTCGCCCGTCGAGTACGTTTAAACTCTGTGCTTAAGCAAAACCACGTAAATCGTACTGTCCTTATTTCATTGCTTATTGCTTTATTTATTCTCTATTTTGTGGCTGTCAAAAACAAACAAATTGATGAAATACTATGGAGACATAACAGGAGAAAGTATGTATAATTTCCAATATAATCATATTTAGGCAGTTGAAAATGGTGGTAAATTGACACAATTGGGTTTGCAATTAGTGCTTATGACAAGCCTCAGTGATGGGTACCGGAGGGTCAGAATGGGAACCATTGGCAATGAACTTTGCTACAATTCTATTGGCAGCCTCAGTGTAGTGGACCCCATCCCAGCTTATGTGCTTTGACGGATCTTTGCATATGGGTCGGGTTAGCATGGCACGTTCGTAATTGTCTGCGTATTTTCCGGCAATTTCTAGCTCTCTTGTACCACAGAAGCTTCCCCGAACACCGCAGCAGAACTTGAATGGTTCATCGAACCCTGAAATCACATCAAGGAAAGTAAACACAACATCAAATTCTCTGTGTAATTTGTAAATTCATTGTTTGAAAGAATAATCACGAAGTGAACGAACGAAGGGCTTAGCTACTTTACTGGGGAATGTTACGAATAAACGGGCCTGTTTTCAGCCCGTTCATGAGCCCCGTAGTCAAGAGTGAATAACAAATATAATCTTGTTCGTTTTTTTTTGTTGCTTTTGTGTACAAGCAAGATACCGTAGCTATCCTAATCTAAAGGAGGTAGGGAATAGAAATCTATGGTGAGACTCGAACCGAGGATATTGTCCTAGTAAATCTCTTAAGAGAGCACCTTACCACTTAGGTTGCGCTTTGTTCTCAAATTTTATTCGTCGAAAATATGAATACTATTGGTTTCTAGTCGGAAAAATTTCCCCTAGCCGGAAATGTTCAAGTGCTTACCTCATTAAATTTGGCAGAGATCAGTACGGCAGCTCGGCCTTGAGCCCCACCTCGTGTACACATGGCCGATCATGAGCGGAACTGTGATACCACGTTAGCAAGTCACGTGATGGCACACTCATACGTTATAGTACTTTCTCCTTTATATTAATGGTAAATTACTAAATTTGGCCATGGCCGAATTGAGGTCTTGTTCTCCAATAGATTTTAGGTACATAAAATCTCACATTTTATAATACTTCAATCTCAACACATAAAATGTAAATGTCATTTTATGAGATTTTCATAAAATCCTCCTAAAACCTATAGGAAAACTACTACATTTTATCAGTTGAGAAAACAACTCCATTTTATCACCTCTTCATAAAATGCCCATTTTATGAGATTTTTATAAAATCTACCTAAAATCTATTGGAGAATAAGGCCTGAATCAATTCAAAATTATTTTTTTTTGAAAGAAATTGGAAGAAAGATTAGGTCATGAATTTATTGTGACCTAACCATTGCCTTCTAATCTTGGAAAAGTGATAAGGCTTAAATTGTGTGGCAATACCCACGAAAAATTGCCCGAATTTTCGATAGTGTCTAAACGTAGTGCAATTAACATACCCATTGTAGCTAGGGCAGCTGAATCTTAACCAACGAACAATGTTTGAAAAGCATATAAAATTAAAACTATTACTAGACAGACGATGTTTGTAGAGCTTCTGAATTCGAGCTGATAGACCAGCATCGACAGTACTAACAATAATCTTACTTACTAAAGTTGCTAAACCACAACACTCCTTAAATGAAATTTTCTTTTACTAAAGTCAATATATATATAGTTAGTTTTTAAATATACCTTGACTCTTTGGGTTGAGAAACAGGGAGTATTTAGCAGAGTAGACATCCACAAGGGTAATGACTGCATCTGGGTATATATTCTGCCCTCAGCCTGTTAACCCTGTCCTTGAGTTCACTATTGAACAGCTGAGCCTGGATGTTTAAATTCTTCACGCAGCCATGCTCGTCTGCGTCGGGGCATGGAGAACCATCTTGCTTGCATGAGTCGACCCCATGCACCCGAACAGGCCCGTGTTGTGGATCCACAGGAACTTCAGTGAGAAGTGAGAACTTTGAAGCTACTAGCTAATACAGTCTTTTCTTGGAAGAATTTCAAAAGAAACAAAGCCGGGTGATGGCCATGTGTTGAATATGGCGGGCAAAGCGGACAATATTATACTGGTCAAAAGCGGATGGTTACATAACTAAAAAGATGGGTTGAAGGCCGAAACCGGTGGACTGAGTCGTGAAGGGAAAAAGAAGAAGGAGGTGGATGATGTTCACCCACTTTCTAGGTGGGTGAAGGGAATTGAACTTGTTAAATGTGTTCAATCGGGACTAAAATTATCTAGAAATTTGCCAAAATTAAAAAAAAGTACGATACCTGTATGGAAATGTAGAATTTTTCGAGGGTCACGGGCGGGTTTTGGCCATCGAATAGATAGGCAATGTCATTTTGGCCAATGTCAATGGTGTATAGAGCCTTTGAGAACACTTCGGGGCTCCGGGGGATGTTTTCGAATGCTGGGTTTGTGCCTATTGTAATGCCACCAGTTACCAACCATATATTAGCTTGATCAAACATCGTTAACTATGTTTAAGCCCGAGCGAGCGAGAGAGAGACTCACTATTGTCGTTGAGTGACTTATATAGGGCAATGGTGCGCGACTTGAATCGTAAGAATTGAGAGATTTGGACGTCTAGGTTGAAAGGTAACACCCCTCCTATTGAACTGATCTTGCAACCTCCTGTTGCAAAATTAGCCCCATGTTTGTAACTTGTCCCAATTGAGTCCACTGTTGCATTCAAATACGGCAATCCCAGAGACTCAGCTGCACCAATTAAGCAATTAAATAATTTAGTAGCAAAACAAGAAGAAGAAAAGGTTCAATGGCAACGGTTTTGTAGACCGAAATTAGCTCACAAATTATGGTATAAAACGTACGTCGTAATAACGTACCGAAATGTGTTTCTTAGAAAACTTTATGTCAATAATGTGGTGGTGGTGTACATAGACTCTGAAATTAGTCGAGGTCCGTGCAAACTGGTCCGGACCACCCAATTATCAAAAAAAAAATAATGTCATGGTGGTATCTGTTGTTCTCGTTACGCAAGATGCAACCTCATTACCTAGAAAGTCGATGATGACACGTCCGTCAGTAATCCGTTTAAATTTCTTTCCCAGAGTTATGCCGAACGGCAAAAGCTTTTCACCGCCGGCAGACGATGACGCTTCGGTGTCCGAATTCGAGTCTCCGAAATTGAAAATGGCCGGGAACCCACAATTCCTCGAGCCAAAGACACGGCCATTTTCTCCACCCACCAAAAGAAAAGGCACCAACCCAAATCCCCAAATTGATAGCCTAGAGAACTCCATGGTTGCTGTCTTTTACAAGGCAACCTAATTTCTCTCAATTAAATTGGAAGAAAAAAGTCACGCAGAATCACTTAGTGGTTTGTTCAAGCTTTTATATGTGAGTGAAAATGAATGCGAATTTAAGGCCTTTGATCCAAAAAATTTGGATTAGTGTGTGGTAATGAGGGACCCACTTGTATCTACCTATCCAAGAAGAAGTAGGATAGTAAAACTAATTCTTGGCCAAAGGACCTCCTATTTTTAAGAAATTCATACCAAACCCACGACAGATTACTCAGTGCACGAATCTTCCGTTAGGGGAGGGTTTGGGGGGGATTCAATGTACGCAGCATTACCACCACAGAAAGACTGTTTCCACGACTCGAACCTGTTAAGTCACGTTATGACCACCTTACCAAAACCAGGCACAATGCCCGTTTGAAAAATTACTAGTACTCTGGTGACCATCTTCGGGTACCATATATTGGGTACCTATGTTGTGTCACCACTATAGTGGTAGAATGTCACTTATTTATTGTATAGTGGAGCACATTCTACTAATACAATGGTGATATATCACATGGTCACCACTCACCATTGAATTGCTCTCGAAAAATACATAATTTTACCATAGTCAGAGGTGGATGCACAAGGGGGACAAGGAGAGGCACGTGCCCTCGAGTTTTTGAAATTGCACTAATAGTCTTATATTTGCGTTTATACTACGTACCTCCCACATGAGAAATCATAATTGTAGATGTGCATTTCATAAAATGATATTCATAAAACCCATTTGAGATACAGTTTTATTTTTCACAGTATTTCTTCTTATTACCACAGCGTCGGCTTTAGTCATTCATGATCTTATTTTTTATGTCCTTGTTGGGACCAAATTAAGGAGTGATCAATGAATGAACAATAGCTTGAAATAGGTTATACATTATGGAATTCATTGTACATATTAATTGCGGAAAGCTTTCCAATATGAAAATGTAGGGTCAATTCTCAATTGTGCACAAATTGGGAAATCCCTAATCCCACATTGGCTAGGAACATGAGACTCATGTGGAATATAAATAAATCTACCAAGACTACTTCTTGAGATTGTATCTTTTGGGGCCACGGGGTTTAGGATGAAGGATGTCCAAGTTAAAAAGATTTGGTTCGGCTCGGACCGGGGGTGCTGGTGACCCCTCAAGTACACATGCACGAACACATCTGCATTTTGCGTACGCATAACATTTTTGCTCTCTTAATGATACAATTTCGTTGATATAAGAAATTCTCCCACCAAGTAGAAAATCTTAGTCTACAACACAGATGTCCGGAAATAGATTTTGACTCAATTGTGTGCAAAGTGTTGTAAAACGCACGCTATGAACGCGATAAAGTAATGAGAAAACAAACCAAATCAACAAGCAATCACACGACACAGAGATTTACGTGGTTCCCCCAAGATTGAGGTACGTCCACGAGCGAGGAGAGAGAGAGTTCACTAACAAAGGTGAAGAAGAGATACAAAGAGCCGACTATGTTCCGTAACTCTAGAGAGGCCAAGAAAATCAGAAGTTGCTCAAAGGATACAAAACCCTAAAGGTCCTGTTGCTATTTATAAGAAGTTACAGAAACCCTAATCCGAGTAGGAATCCAACTGGA
>JAXBDA010005832.1:0-22901 GCA_036023075.1 Gaultheria prostrata
TATATGTTCAAGTGTCTATGATCTCAGCATGCAATTTTTACATAAGTGAAATTAAATAAAGATAAAGGACGAAGCTACTAAGATGAAAAATTCATTTCCATGGAATACTTCATTTCAGAAACCAAATAGACAAGAAACTGACAGTTTGCAGTAGAACATTAAACAATAACATGGCTTCATGTTAAATTTAAGGAAAAAAATTTGTTCATCCTCACCAAAAGAGGGTGAACAAAACTCTTATTCTAATTGGTTGAAATGGTGTGGGTCTACGGAATCAATACACTTTTTGGTAAGCATGACATAACTTTGTGGTGGGATCCGCGCTATTTTTGGTGGACCCCACATCATTTCAACCAATGAACAAATTTTTTTTTCAAAATTTAAGCAACGTATACAAACTTTATGGAGTAAAATTACCTAACCTTTCCATAAAATTACACTAACATTACGGTCGTTATCCCCCGTTATTTTGTTAAGGGCTGAGTATATATATGCTGGGACACATCCAAATCTATTATTACATTATCCTTCACAAGTAAAGGCAAGATCCACAATACTACTACTTAAGAGTCCCATGGTTATGGCATGTATTTGCACAGTGCTCAAATGTTTTCCCACTTCTGGCTTTAATACCACTATATGGTTAAGGCAAGAGAGGGATTCGAACCCTCGATATTTCTGTCCCTTACTCACTCAGATACACAATCGCACACTCAAGATTTTTTATTCAATTACAAAATTCAAAGAGTACAAAACTTCACAAAGTAAATATCACTCTCACAACTCACACAGATTACTCTGTATCTCGGAAACAAAATCCTTGTGTGTCAAGCAGTTCACTTAAGTACTAAATTTCACTAATTCCCTGACCACAACACATAACGCCCCATGACACCCAGTCAAGCTTTTCTAGAACAAATTGATCAGATCAATCGTTTAAAGATAATTGTTGAAATTGAATTCGCACCTCATTTTGTCTCCTCTTTAAAACAGAATGCGGTTACTTCTTTTTTTTAATATGCCCGGATAGTAAGTGGATCGGATCATATCAAGTAGTAACGAAAACTGCAGCAAAGCAAAAAGGGTGATGGGCACAAAGGATAATACCACTACAAGAATGACAACCCACGCCTTTTTGTACCCAAACACAATTTTTAATGTTGCACCAAATGCAATCATCATGGATATAATGTACAGGAACAGAGTCACCAGCCCAATAATCAACTTTCTAGGTAAGGAATACATAAAATCCTGTTCCCCGTAACACGACGTGAAGATGGACAAAAACATCAGCAATGAAGCTGTTGAGGAGTACAAGGCAAGCCCGTCAAACACGCCGAACAGAACAAACACTCTGTTTTCCAAGAAGATTGGGAGGCCGTTGTTGTCGATCCCGCCTGGCACAGTGATGGCGGCCGCAAACACCACTGTGACAATAAGAGCCGCCACAATTGTGCACGAACTTGCGGTGTCTTTCATCCACTTCTCTGCTTTCTCGACTAGATCCTTGTATGTCTCGGTGAATACATCTTGAGGGGTTTTGTTCTCGTTGTTCCTGGCATATCTATATTGAGGATGTAAGAGTTTTTCTACGGCCTGCATTTAGAAGTGGATGAATTGGAAATGAGTAAGAATCATTTATTTTCTAGCTAGTATTTGGAACAATTCATTTACATTTTCTAAACTAAAAAAAAGAAGGCTTATCTACTTTTTTCGTCCCTACCTTTCCGTTAGTAAATGGATGGGAAAATGGCTACTGGCTAACGGTTGCTACAAAAACGGCTATTTCATACAAAAATGGGTAGCTATTTCCTTCATACCCAAAAAAGCTTGTTCATGACACGTTTGAGTTTTGTTAGAGACTAATTTTTCTGTTTGTTCGTGTCTCTCTGATTCTAACAAGCTCTATTTATTTTAGTTGATGCAGAACATATACCAGATGCAAGCTTTTTTGGTGGATTGATGCTACTATGCAAAAGCTTTTTTGGTTGAAGAAATAGCTGCTTGAGTTGTATTAAAACAATTTTTTTTCTTAATTTTCTTGGTCTGTCAGATTGAAGATTGAACATGCGTCAGTAGATAATATATATAGAATGGTTTTGATTGTACCATATTTCAAAGATTTGCTTGTTAAATAATATATAGGTTTTCCATTTTAATGAGAATGGGGAAAACACAATATGTGGATAATGGATAATCCACAATTATAAAAAAAAAAAAAAGGTTTTATTTTACAAGAAAAACGATCACGGTTCAATATCGAAGACCTTTTACTATATATATAACCATGGTTTTTAATCGTAACCGTGATCTTTTTAAACTGTTTTACCACGGTTTTGGTTTAAATCGTGATCTTATGGTTTTATTAAGTACGGTTGTAAACTCAAATCGTGATTAAATTATAACAATCATGGGTATGGGTAAGGCCCATGATCTTTTACCTTTTTTCTAGTAGTGTTTGGACTTTTTTTTTTTTTGCTTTGCAATGTCCTTGGGATAAAAAAAATAAAGTTCTTTTGCATATAAATTTTTATTTATTTTTGCACCAAATTAAACTACTAATAGATATCTTTATTTTTTTATCCGAATATTGCAAAGCAACTCAACAAACCAACAAAACAAAAAAAGGAAAAATACTATAAAGCATATAATTTTTTATGTTTTCTGTATCCAATTAAAGATCTCTATTAATAGTTTAATTTGGTGCAAAAAAAAGAAAAATGTATGCATGGAAGTACTTTATTTTTTTATTTGAATGATATTGCAAAAAAACTCAACAAGCTAACAAGCAAAAAATGTAAAATACTAATGCATATAATTTTGTATGTTTTTTTATATTGAATTAAATATCTCTATTAGTAGTTTAATTTCGTAAAAAAAAATATTTATGCGCGAAAGTACTTTATTTTTTTATTCGAAGGACATTGCAAAGTAAAAAAAAATGTCCAAAGTACGCAATAGCCATTTTTGTAGCAACCGTCAGCCATTAGCCATTTTTCCGTCCATTTACTAACGGAAAGGGTATTATGGAAATGGGTATGAAACTTGAAGGGTAAAATTGAAACAAAAAGTTTTGTGAGGACGAAAATGAAACCGAGCTCATTTTGTAAGGACAAAAAAAGTATGAAAAACCCTAGCTTGCCTAGGTTTATAGATTTTCTTTAATTTTATCTCTTTTAAAAATCGACCCACCAATCAAAAACTTTAACTAATCAATGAAACGAAATCAAACATTTGAAGAACACCGATTTACGTGGAAAACCCTAAATGGGAAAAAACCACGGGAAGGAATCATGCACTAGAAACATTGTGTGATTACAAATAGACTTACTCGATGACCATGTATTCTCACCACGAATCCTAAGCCCTACTTGCCGAATCCACGTACATCACACCCTTGCATGATCGCCAAGTCTTGAATCCTCAAGCCTTCCAAACGTATTGCCTTTCGAACTCCACGAAAGGGCTTCGATAGAGAAGCATTGATTTAAAGATGAACAAAGAAACCCTTTGAAGATGATCTTGAACTCACGGCATTCGATAGCCTTCACGGATCTTCAAAGTTCATGAACCCTAGCACCCAAAAGTGATTTTTCGGAGAGAGAAAGTGTAGGGGTTGAAATATGGCTGCTGTGGTTCTGATAAAAGACCTAATCGCTCAGATTTTATAGTTGCTGAATCGGGTCTTTTTGCCGGTTGTTTTGCTCGAGCCAAATATCCAGCAAAAGCAAACAGATTGTTTTGCTACCAGAAAACCTTGAAATGTTCGAGCCAAACTTGTAGCATCCTATTTTTTCCTTTAAGATGATCAATCCGTCTTGACTAAAACTACCGCACTCAAAAATAAAAAATACATATTTGGACGAGACATTTCCACACTTAAACAGACACTCTAAAAAGAAATCAAAAATTACAATGCCATTAAAATAGGATACACGACAAAGTATATGTTTTGGGCATGGACTTGCCAAACCAAAGGAAGCTCGGCCTATTGGGCTTACAAAGTAGATAAGCCAATAAAGAATAATCGACAAAATAATGCATGGTTAAGACACTAAATTCATCCTGAAGAAGTGTTGGTTGGTCCATTAACAAAAGGTGAATTTCACTATTGCATGCCCTTTCGATTTGGATTTGAATCACCTTCGAATTACCTGAAAAATGTTGCATTGTAATCTTAATTAATTTGTGGGGTAGTGTCAAGTGAGGTTAGGAGTAGGGAATCGATAATTAAGAGAAAATATGATTAATAGCTATATTTTTTTGCCCCGGCACAGTGTTACGCATGAAATAATCATGTGAACTATTTTCACGTGTATATTTTGTGTGTTAACATAATTTTCTCCCCCTAGCCAACTGGTTGGATGTCCAGAGGTGATTTTGGACAGAATTTTTCAGTCGGTTGTTTTCCGGTATCATGGTTGCTCAGTTTTTTGGGCAATTAGGTGTTGCATTATTTGCACTTTTGGGAGTGAGACAATGAGCTTATTGGGGTATGGACGCTAGGATCGATACAGCTCGAAGGGTGAACTTTGGAGAGAACAATGGACTATAGGTGTTTTGGCTTTGGGGAATTTTGGTGTGTAGTTTTTAGTTGTGCTGGTTTCTTGCCAACTACTTTAGTTTTTATTTCTGATCTCCTCTCTCTTGTAATGTTTAATTGTTACTTTCTTTGCTTATAAAACAAAAACTCTAAATTATTCGAGGACCAAAATGCACTGTTATACTCCATTGTTTATCCAATTTCAAAAATTTCCCTTTACACTTTGACAACAGATTGGAAAAATAAATTGAATAAGAGGCAATTGGATAAATTGATGTATAACAAGTTGCTGAGAATTTCTTGGTGTAATTGGACCAACTTAAGTCAGAGAAGAAGAAGACTTGTTTTGGAAAGTTTAGTGTAGGAATTAGGGCATCCATAGTGAATTCCCTACTAATAGCTTCTAAGTTGACTCCTAAGGTGTACACATAAGCCTAATTGGGGTCCATTTTTTACTCCTAGAGTTTGTTAAATTTAGAGAGCATATGTGCACTCAATGGGCTAGCAAAAGCATTCTCTATTTTGTGAAAAAATAAATAAGAAAAGTTGGGTCCTGTAAATGGATAAGTCTAAAAAGATAAAAAGGACTTGGGTCCCACATGGATCTAGCTACATGGCTACCTAAATTTAGCTAATGAGCTAGGAGTCATGCTTAGGAGCCACCCTTAGGAGCTTGTATTGAGAACACATCGAATACCATAATTGATCAAATGACTTGCTAAATTTTAGGAGTCTTACCTAGAAGCCATTTAAAGAGTCCACTATGGATGGGACCCGGGAAGGTGTTGTGCACCCCGGCCGTCCGATCGTGTTTTGGACGGCTCGGATCGATGCGTTCGGTAATTTTTATTTAATTTTGATTTAGTTTTATCGGTAAAATATAAAAACACATTCCGGCAGTCCAAAACACGTTCGGACGGCCGAGGGGCGCACAACACCCACCCCGGGTGTCCTTATGTTTTTAGAGGATGCCCTTATGTTGTTAGAGGATCTCATTTAGTCTTGTTTGTTTTGCATGTTTCTAATTTAGTTTTGGTAAGATTTAATTTTTCAATTACAATTATTTCAGAATTTCTCCCACTTTTCCATTGTGAATTTCAAAGTGTACTCGTGGTGAAATATTTCAAATGTCCAAAATAAAAATTTGTACAATTCGTATTTTAATCTCTAATTTCATTACTTAAATGTTGACTTTAAAGTTGACATAATTTGAATGTTGATTTTTTAACATTATGGACTGATTAATCCGATTTTGACGCCTTGACCAAGCTGCACATTATTAACCCAATCTCCACCCTGACAACTGACCCTAGTTGATGAGAAAATTTTGGGTACAGGGAGGGTACCACGTGGTACCCTCTCAGTACATCCGGGCCGTCCAACAATGCAATGGACGGTCCGGATTGAAAGTGCCGTCCGGATTTAAAAAAAATTAGACCCCGAGTGTGCCTAACCTACACCACGTCACCCATACCCTATTTGCACCCAAAATTTTCTCCTAGTTGATTAACACTATCTAACTTACACCCCGAGTGTGCCTAACCTACACCACCCTTATCATGCACTACCACTCATCTTCCTCCAACAACCTATTCTCCCACTCCGGGACGGAGCCCAGAGTCAGCCATCGAGGCGGCACCGCTCAATGAAAAACTAGTTACATGTTAGGCGAAAAAATATAAAGAAAAAATTAGTTAGGAAGTTATATAATTAGGTATTGTTATATATGGTCTTTTTTTTGTAATAATCAATGCTTTCCCTAACTCTTTTATAGTATTCAAATACAAAAGGTTAAATTCCATAGAGACCCCCTCATCTATGTCGGTTTTCCACGAAGGTCCCCTAACCTTTAAAAGCGTCCAAACTAACCCCCTCATCTATTCAATATTCTACGGAGACCCCCTCATCCCCTAACACTGTTAACGGAACCAACGAATTGACGAAACTAACCCTTCAACTTCTCTTTCTTTACAGATACAATTATACATGACCCCTAAAAACCCGTTTCTCATTCTCCAATCATATTACAAACAAAGTCCCTTGTTTCTTTCTCTTCCCGTCAATAATGGTAGCAACCATCAGCCACCGCCCCCAGTCACCACCAAACCACCATTACCAGGCACCCACAGTCACCACTGAACCAAAAAGAAATACAAACAAACAGCCACCAATCACAGCCGCAAGCCACCACGCCACCATTAAACCTACAAACCGCAGTGAAAAGCCTCAATTTTAACCCTCAAGTTTCGAAACCCTAAAACCCCCAAATTTGGCTTAAAATTTGCGATGAAATCAAGGGGAGTAATGAGCCCTTACCTCATGGCAAACTCACGGTGAACACTGATGCAAACAACCATTGCCGCCATCGCCAAATCACCACCTCTTTTGCCGTATAAGAGATCTCAGAGAGAGAGAGAGGGGTGGGTAAGGATTTTTTTGAAATCGCCCAATTTCTCCTCGTTCTTGGATTCGTATTCGATCTCCGGTGTTCCATGACACTTGCCCTAAATAATAACATTTTCCCTAAATATCCAACCTCACTTAACGGTTTTCTAACAGAAGAGGTCAACATGGGTAATGGTAATAGATGAGGGGGTCAGTTTGGACGCTTTTAAAGGTTAGGGGATCTTCGTGGAAAACCGTATAGATGAGGGGGTCTTTGTGGAATTTAACCAATACAAAACATTACAATATTATTTTTTTCTTGATTCCAACCGATAATGCTCTAAATTGCAAAAAAAAAAAAAAAAAAATTCATGTTTTGTACTATGTATTAGATTTTTTTTGTGATTTCTTTTTCATTGTACATTTATACCATCATAGTCGGTGAAAAAATGTGCAGTAAAAATGTTAAACTTTAGAACAAAATTTAATGTCTCAATGTGTTACGTTCCTCTCCAATTAGTAAAGAAAATTTATTTAGAAAAAAAATTAATGTTTGAATGTATCACGTTCCTCTCTAATTATTAAAGAAAATTTAGAGCGAGAGAGCGCTCTGAGGTGGGTGGAAAAAAGTAAAATCCCGTGCAAGGTCTTGAACCCTGGTGGATAAGAATAAGAGTCATGCACTTTGACCATGGAGGCAAGTGCACTCATTGTTTAGATGTTTTCTATTTTTATATTTATTATACTTTCTACTGCGACTAATTTTTTTTTTCTTTTTTAGTGATATTTTTGAAACGAAGGGTGGCACGTGCCACCTCCCCCCTCTTGGGCTCCCCGAGTGTGCCTAACCTACACCAAACCCTTATCATGCACCACCACTCATCTTCCTCCAACAACACCCTCCCATGTGAAAGAACTAAGGTATAGTCCCATTAACCTATTCTCCCACTCCATGACGTGTCAGATCAATTGCCTCCAGTCTTCCTCGTGAGTCACTTCGGGTTTACCTGGCTTGAGTGACTCGTCCGGATCGATCCCGTTTCAGCCAAGATTCCGGTGTTTTCCGGTACGAACCGTCTTGGCATGGTTCTATTGGGCTTGGATGACGGTCCGGCCCATTTTACTGAGGGATGAGATCTGCTCCGTTTGAAGTTTGGGCCTTTAATCCGAACCACTCTTGACATGATATCGTTATTTTTCGGCCCACTACAATGATATTCATACCAAAACCTACAAAATGAATGACCTTGATTGTAAAAAATGAGGAATAAACCTCACCCTACTTGGTGGTGTGTTTGAGAGGTGTGTAGGTAAAATTAATCTTACATTACGGTCGATGCCCCCTCGTTATTTTGTCAAAAGCTATGCTGGGATACATCCAAGTCTATTATTACAATCTCTTTCTAATAATGGTAAGATCCACAATAATACTCTCTCCTTCCCTCTTTTAGCATCGATATTTTCATTTTGGATTCTCTATTAATAACTGTGAGTTTTGAAAAGTTAATAAATAAAATTTGTACAATTATGATTTTGCCCTTTTGAAAAGTTAGTAGGTAAAAGTAGAAGATAATTTTGGAAAGTTGAGGCAAATTTTGATTTGAATAGTGTAAAGTCGAGGTAAATTTAATATAAAGGGGATAATGATGATGTTTCTTTAATAAGTTGAATTTATAAAGCAACAAACTTAAAAAGTGACTGTGAGAGTACTTTTAAAAGAGTCCCATAATTATGGCCCCTGGTTCCACAGTGCTCAAGTGCTTCCCACTTTTGGCTTTGATACCACTACATGGATAAGGCAAGAGAGCGATTCAAACCCTCGACTTGTCAATAGTACTCATTCAGATACACAATCACAGACTCAAGATTTTTTTTATTCCATTACAAAATTCAGAGAGTACAAAACTTCACAAAATATCACTATCACAACTCACACGGATTACTCTTTCTCGAACACAAAATCCTTGGGTGTCAAGCACTTCAGTTGAGTACAAAAGTCCACTATATCCCTAACCCCAACACATAACACCCCACAACACCCAGCCAAGCTCTAGAACAAATTCATCAGATCAGTCGTTTAAAGATAAATGCTGAAATTGAATTTGCACCTTATTTTGTCTCCTTTTTAGAACAGAATGCGGTTACTTCTTTTCTTGAATATGCCCGGGTAGTAAGTGGATCGGATCATATCAAGTAGTAACGGAAACTGCAGCAAAGCAAAAAGGGTGATGGGCACAGAGGATAATACCACTACAGGAATGACAACCCATGCCTTTTTGTACCCAAAAACAATTTTTAATGTTGCACCAAATGCAATCATCATGGATATAATGGATAGGAACAGAGTCACTAGCCCAATTATCAACTTCCTAGGTAAGGAATACAGAAAATCCTGTTCCCCGTAACGCGACGTGTAGATGGACAAGAACATTAGCAAGGAAGCTGTTGAGGAGTACAAGGCAAGCGCGTCAAACACGCC
Organism: Gaultheria prostrata; assembly: GCA_036023075.1. Classification (NCBI taxonomy): domain Eukaryota; kingdom Viridiplantae; phylum Streptophyta; class Magnoliopsida; order Ericales; family Ericaceae; genus Gaultheria; species Gaultheria prostrata. The sequence continues at coordinate 9,408 of JAXBDA010005832.1, forward strand.
GAACAGGACAAACACTCCGTTTTCCAAGAAGATCGGGAGGCCGTTGTCGCTGTCGATCCCGCCTGGCACAGTGATGGCTGCCGCAAACACCACTGTGACAATAAGAGCCGCCACAATTGTGCATGAACTTGCGGTGTCTTTCATCCACTTCTCTGCTTTCTCGACTAGATCTTTGTGTGTCTCAGTGAATACGTCCTGAGGGGTTTTATTCTCGTTGTTCCTGGCATATCTATATTGAGGATGTAAGAGTTTTTCTACGGCCTGCATTTAGAAGTGGATGAATTGGAAATGAGTAATTAATCATTTATTTTCTAGCATTTGGAACAATTCATTTACATTTTCTAAAAGACACTAAATAATGCATGGTTAAGACACTAAATTCATCCTAAAGAAGTGTTGGTTGGCCCATTAACAAAAGGGGAATTTCACTAAAGCCCTTTTGATTTGGATTTGAAAAATAAGAATTTTTTTTTTCCAAAAATTTTACTAATATAACTGGACGGACGCTTTGGAAAATGTTGCATTGTAAGCTTAATTAGTTTGTGGGGTAGTGTCAAGTGAGGTTAGGAGTAGGAAATCGATAAGAGGAAATATGATTTAATAGCTACATTTTTTTGCCCCGCACAGTGTTACGCGTGAATATGTGTTATGCAATCAAATAATCATGTGAACTATTTACACGTGTATTGTTTGTGTGTTAACATAATTTTCCCCCCCTAGACAACTGGTTGGATGTCCAGATCGAGGTGATTTTGGACAGAATTTTTCAGTCGGAAGTTTTTCGGTATCATGGTTGCTCAGTTTTTTTGACAGTTAGGTGTTGCATTATTTGCAATATTGGGAATGAGACAAGGAGTTTATTGGGGTATGGACGCTAAGGTATAGCTCAAGGGGTGAACTTTGGGGTGAACAATGGGCTCTAGGTGTTTTTGGCTTTTGGGAATTTTGGTGTGTTATTTTTAGTTGTGCTGGTTGCCAACTAGTTTGGTTTTTATTTCTGATCTCCTCTCTCTTGTAATGTTTAATTGTTACTTTCTTTGCTTATAAAACAAAAACTCTAAATTATTCGAGGACCAAAATGCACTGTTATACTCCATTGTTTATCCAATTTCAAAAAAATTCCTTTACAGTATGCTTCGACAACGGATTGGAAAAATAAATGGAATAAGAGGCAAACTCTAATGGATAAATTGATGTATAACAAGTTGCTGAGAATTTCTTGCTGTAATTGGACCATTTAAGTCAAAGAAGAAGAAGCCTTGTTTTCGAAAGTTTAGTGTAGAAATTATGTTGTTAGAGGATCTCATTTAGTGTTGTTTGTTTTGCATGTTTCTAATTTAGTTTTGGTAAGATTTAATTTTTCAATTACAATTATTTCAGAATTTCTCCCTCTTTTCCATTGTGAATTTCAAGGCGTTCTCGTGGTAAAATATTTCAATTGTCCAAAATTAAAATTTGTAATTTTCGTATTTTAATCTCTAATTTCAATGACAATTGATTTTGTCCTCTTTGATTTATACTCTTGAATGAACCCTAAATCTCTAGTCTCAACACATTATTATCATAGGAGAAAAATGAGACAGAAAATCTGTGCCAATTTTTTGGTGTGATCCCATGTGTAATTTTCCAAATAATTAAGTAGATTCTGTATTACTTCCATAGTTGTTTGCTTTTAATGTTAACCATGGTTAATCTTGGTCGGATCTAAGAGTTAGAAAGTAGCAATAAAAGTGACTATAATATTCAGTCTCATTTGGTGGATGCATGTAGACAAAATCGGACTTTGTACGGACATATTCTAATAGGTCTAAATAATACCCTAGTAGAATATTACCTTAAACCATTGTAGCTCACGCTGTATCTGTAGAGCCGCACCGGCCATATTCGCTTGGAGCGAGAGTTGTTGCCGAGATGAAAATTTCCCAGCTGTGTGCAGCGAGTTGTTTCCGGAGTTATCGCATATCGACAAAAAATGGCTTTGGTTCTCCTCCAGCTGGTATATGAGGTTGAAAACCTTTGCCTGACGGTAATCAACTGCGAGGTGGAATATGGTTTGCCCCGTCCGACTCGCCAAGTGAATTCCACTGGGGAACAACTCCAAGATTTCTTCAATGATTTCGGAAGTCCCCATGCTCGCCGCAGTTAGCAGCGGGGTAGCGAAGATGTCACCCGCTTTTGAGAGTTCCAATTTCAATACCTCCTGAAAAAGGTGTTTGACGAAGTTGAGTGCTTGGTGGTGAATCAGTTTGGTTTCCCGTACGGACTTAATCGTTGGCACTGCATTTCAAATGAATCAAACAATTAATGGTTCTTGATAGTGGAAATGTGTACATACAGAATTACAGATGGACGTGCAATGGTATAGTCTGTCAATACCAAGCTTTTCAGCGACATCCCAAAACATTGCATGCAACTTTTGGCTCACTGCATAACACAACTTCCAAAATCAGATATATAAAGATACTCAAAGACAAGCCACGAAGGACACCAGATTTATAGCCGACTCAATGTGTTGAGAATCATTAACGAGCCTACTGCGACCGCGATCGCTAACAGGTTGGACAAGAAGACCTCGAGGTCCGGCGAGCAAAACATGCTCATATTTGATCTGGGTCGTGGGACTTTTGATGTTTCATCGTTGACTATTGAAGAAAGGATTTTTTTAAGTGAAAGATACCACCGGCGATGCTCATTTGGGCAGTGAGGATTTCGATAATCGGCTCATGCCGCCAAAATGTGTTTCCTGCTGTTGAGAGAAGACTTTGTGTGTATGTTTGTTTGTTTGTTTTTTTCAAAGAAAATTATTAGGGTTAGGGTTGCAAATTGGGGAAGAAGAAAGATGGGCGAAAAGTCTATTTTGTCCCTCAAAAATACCCCCAAATTGGGATTTCCGTCATCTTCAATAACGTATGTTAACGATTGGACCTAATTCGACCAAAATTGAAACTACAGGGTTTGTTAGAGTGAAATTGAAAAAAGAGGGACCAAATCAAGATAGGGTTGAAACTAGAGGGACCATTTCGATAAATTTCTCATATACGTATATATATGTAAACAAGGTTCAAGAAAATCTACTATGATAATGATCTATATGTAAATCATCCCGTGCACGGGTCTTACACTAGTATATATTTATGGAGGCCCAGGGCGAAATCGATCTCAGTATGAGGATTTTCGCTATTTGGAATATTCAATACCTACGATCCAAAATAATTTTTCTTTCCCTTATATGGAAGTTATAGTTTATGCTTTACTAACTAAGTTTTTGATAAAACAACTAATTCAGTTTTTATTATTAAGACAAAATATTCAAGCCACCAACAATAACGATATGAGTTTCACAATTCTGTTTTTAACATAGGGACCAATTAATTACCTAATGCGCCGCCGAAAAAGGGATCTCAAAGAAAATAAATCTTTTTGTGTTTTTTTATTTTTATTTTTGGTATTTAGCTAATTTATATCCCTATTCAAAAAAATAAAAGGCCTCGATGCTAGTGTTTTTTACTATTTAAATGGTTAAATGAGATTAGGGGAAAAAGTCTAACAATAATTCAAAGGAGAAACGACGCCCTCCGCAGAATTCTCAACGTCTCTTCTTACAGGCTGGTTTGCATTTCCTTCTGACTTCAGAGGAATACCTACACGACGATGCAAAATATTGTTATTTGAAATATCATTAATCTTGTATGCATCATCTATGTCAAGGAGGGAAATGCTATGGTATACCCACACTAGTCCGGAGATAAAGTATCCCCTATATTTTTTAACCACTCAATGATGCATTAATTTTAATAGAGCTTAAAATAACAAAAATCACAAAATGGCGTAACATTTTCAAACTAGCTATAAACTAACAAATATTTTCACCATATCATTCATAATATTTATCAAAATGGAATAACATTTTAAAGGTATCCCATGTCATAACATTGGCCTCTCAATGATATAATACTATTAATTACTCAATGTTATACCATTTGCCTTAAAAAGGCGTGTTAAAAAGGCGTGACATGTTATGATTGTGGGATCATAAGAGGATATACTTTATAGCCTTTCCCCGTCGAGAATGGTTTTCAAAAACGAAGAGATCACTTACCAGAATATATTAAACGCTGAAAGAAGTTTAAGCGGGTTCCACTGCGGAATGAAGTAAGGCGATAGCTGACCTCCATTAACGAAGTGGGTTTGATAGATGCTAACTTTGGGTAGCTTTGAAGGAAAGTTAAAGCAATATCTGTACAATAAAGCTTACAATAATACTCCAAGTCACTTGACTTTTTGAGTTTTGTATTTATTCAAAAAAATCGTTTAGGTTTGCTCGTGGATTATTGATTCGTCTCGACGAGAAGAATTGAATTGAAAAAAAAAATTATGATCAAAACCCAATTTTTTTGGGAAGATCCAAGAATCGGGTTTCGGTGATGATTTTCTACTTTTCCAATTTCTTTTGTCGAGACGAATCAATAATCCACAAAAGTTAGGCACAAAACTAACAAATGCGAGAATTTTTTTTGAATATCGAGAAAACCCAAAAAGCCAAGTAACTTATTTTGGGAAATTAATAGACCAAGTGAAAATTAAACAAATTTTAACTCATTATAATATATTTACCAAAAAAAAAGAAACTAATTAATACGACAATCTCCTATTACCAACAATTATTTACGTGTTGCGTTTCTTTTCGTTTATTAAATTTCAATTACTCCCTCCGTCCCTTTCTAAGAGTTGAGTATTCTATTTTGAGTTGTCCCTTATAATAAGTGTGTTTAAAAAGTTAATTGGTAAAAATTGGTATAATTATTTTTTCCCCTTTTGAAAAGTTTGTAAGAAAAGAGTTAATGGGTAAAAGTAGAGGATAATTTTGAAAAGTGGAGATAAAAATTAATGTAAAAAGTGTAAAGTAGAGATAAAAGTTAATGTGAAATGGGTAATAATGATTTTTTCTTTAATGATTTGGGTGCACACTTCAAAGGGACGGATGGGTTGGGTGAAGTAATGCATAATCTCAATTTAGATAATAGCCCTCCGTCCCTTTTTTTATTGTCGAGTGTTCCATTTTGGGCTGTCTTCTAATAAATGTGTGTTTTGAAAAGTTAGTTGGTAAAAATTTGATTTTTATTTTGCCTTTTTAAAAAATTAATTGGTAAATAATTAATGGGTAAAAGTGGAGCTAGAAGTTTATGTAATACATGTGTTAAGTGGAGGTAAAAGTTAATCTTAAAGATATAATGTGATGTCTATTTAATTAGTTGGATATACAAAACAATACACAGGGACGGAGTGATAATTAGTATTTTATATTAATAGGTTGACCATGATTTACCTTTTTAGAAGAACTTTTAAAGTTGTCTGATTATAATTTTTACCTTTTAAATTTCTCTTGCCAAGGCTAATAAGAAAAACTAAAGCAAAAGTAACAAATTAAATTAAAATTTTTTAAGCTTAGACTAAAAATTGAGTGTGATTTTGTTCATCCTTACTCAGGGTGAACGTTACCCTTACTCTGATTGGCAAAAAAAAGTGTGGAGTCCACGGAATTAATACTCATTAATACACTTTTTGATAATAATGGGTTAGTTTGTGATGATAATAATGGGGTTAGTTTGTATGGACCCCATATTTTTTTCATTAATCAGAGTGAGGGTCACGTTTACTCTTATTAAATGAGGATGAACAAAATCATATTCACAACATTCTCTTACCATAAAGTTCAGCATAAATCAGATTATTCAAGAGTTGACCACCCAGTTGTCCCTCAAACGGATTCGGGTCCCCGTCCAGCTTAGTAACTTTCAACAAGTAATCAACCATCTCCCTATTCCCTCGCCAAGCCGCGTAGTGCACAGCAAGTTCTCTGGATTTATCTCCATACTCGTCCAGAATGTTGGGCAACTCGGGGTTTTTCTCCACCAGCAACTTCGCTGCCACATTGTTGCCGCTTTCCAATGCTTTGTGGAGGGCAGTTTGACCAAATTTGTCTGTCCGCGCTACATCCTCTGGCGACATCCTCTCCAATAGCTTCTTCACGAAGTTGTTTCGCTTTGACGATCGAACGGCCAACATGAGTGCAGTTGCTGAGTAAAACGTCATGACGTCCCGAACTCCGTCAGGTTCTTGTTCGAAGAAGTTGGTGGCGTTTTCCCAGTCACCGTTTCGGATAGCCCTGTACAAGGGCAAGTACCGGTACACGATCGTTGTCGCCCTTTCGCCTTCAAATTCCAAAGAAAAGTTTAGTCACGAGTCCCACGTAATTCAGTCAAGAGGGACTGCTAGGGGTTGGGAGTTGGGAAGATGGAGGCCCAGAGCCACAAAGTCAACACCAACACTACTTTTAACTTACAGGGAAAAAAATTAAAACCCCAAAACAATGCATTACCCGGTCCATGGGTAGATTGTGGCAGAGATGGGGCCGGGGGAGTAAGCGCAATCCAAGCCTCTCTAGCAGTTGCAAAGGCCACCAGTTGGCGCAGCATTTCCTCTGTCACCGTCACAAATATCCACCCCTATTGGAACATGTGTGAAGGTTAAGTCACACATTGGAAAAATAGAAAAAGGGTTGGACTATATACAATTGGATGACTCACCACTTACAAGGCTTAGCCTTTTGAGTGGATATGGGTCATTGAATGTATATTGGGCCCAATGAATGTAGTGGACTCCGTGAATACTCCCCAGAAGTTTAGGCCTTGTGCACGCCGGCGCAGCGAAAGCGATGGCGGGATCGATGCATCATACAAACTACCAACAACCCCCTTACTAGACCATCCGATCTCTTCCACGACCTGTATTCTTCTTGCTTCTGCTCCTCCAACGGGAATGGCGGCGGCTGAATGGTGCCGTCAACGAAGCCTTCTAGTTGATGACTCTCGATTAAGTTGAGCATTAGTTGTTTCCACACAAAGTAGTCCGATGGGGAACCGAGCTTTAGGGGGACAAAGTTCGCCACGTTTACTTCCGACGGAAATGGGTAGTTCACGGCAGAGGAGGAACTGGAAGTCCTCCTGCTCAATGGAGATTCCATTATTCGTGTGGTGGGGGTTTGTTTCCGTTGGTAAGCTTATTTCCCACCCGAGACACCAATATATATAATGTACCCTGAGGCCCTTTTGATTTATCGTGTTTTTTCAATAACCGGTCGTCCTCGATTGATTTTTAAAAAACAAATCTCACTGTCCCCACATGAGGATCGGATTTTAAAGGCATAACAAAGTCAAGTCAAGTCAAGAATTAATCAAAATACTAGGAACCAATCATCCGGACACAAGTCTCGATCAAAAAAAAAAAATTATCCGGATACAACCACGAACACAACCCCTCACATATATGTAGATCCCACACAACCATAAACTTAGGAATTTTTTTGAAATGGCATCCAAGGTGGTTCCGCATACATCGATTCGATCCCCTCTAGAAGGATTACAAATTAGAGCTCATGAAAGGCACTCAAAATTAATCTTTGATTCTTTGCTTTCTACTTGCACTATTTGTTTCTTATTTTTCACAGTTTTGGATCAGTACCTCACATGTCGTTTCACGGGCATATTCACGGCTCAAACCCGAGGGATGAAACCAAAAATAGTGTGTTTCTCGAGCTGTGATACTTCAGAGTCCATGCATGAAGTGAAACGGAGTAGACCAAAATTTTGAAATGGCATCGGAGGTGGTCCACTCAGTGCATAGCACAAGAATGATGCTAGCACGGAGTAGAATCAAGAATAATTTTGAGTTCCTTACATTCAGGGACGGAGGGTAACTTACAGGAGGGAGGGTGGCACGTGCCACCCCGAGTCCTAAAAAAGTAATAATTTTGTATTGCATGAACAGCGTGTGTATTATTTTTAGTATAAAGCGTATTAATATTAATGAGTGATTAATCGATGAAAATATGTAATTTTCAGATATTAAGTATGTTTATGGAAGATTAACACATGAAAATGTGTATCCTTTCAACTACTAGAAATAATTAACCTTAAAACACTTGCATTTTTTATACTAATTACTCCCTCAGCCCGTAAAGACATTCCACTACGAAAAAAGCTCCAATTTTTGGATAAAAAATAAAGCACTTCGGTGCATAATTTCTTACATTTCTTGACACAAAATTAAAAAACTAATTTAAATTTTATCCAAAAATTGCACGTCGTTTTAAAATAGATTATCTTTATGGGACGGAGAGAAAGAGAATATTCATTTTAGGTGTCACCTCCGAATCAAAATCTCATATTTGTGACTCAAAATATGAGATTTTGTAGCTCAAATATGAGATTGCGTACGGTATGCACGATCTCATATAGAGGGCCACAAAATCTCATATGACGTTTTGTCCTGTAGTGGGAATGTGATACATATCGCGTATATATGTATTGATGTGACATGTCTCATATAACGTGTCACTAAATCTCATATTTGATCCATATGAGATTTTGTGGCACAAATATGAGATTTTATGACTTATATGAGATTTTGTAACTGGTCATATGAGGGTGCATAAGGTGCCCACAAAATCTCATATTTGAACATATGAGATTTTGTGGACTTAAATATGAGATTTTGTGCCCTTTCATACCTTTAGCCACAAAATCTCATATTTAAGTCACAAAATCTCATATGAAATAATTTGTAGGGGGTGTGTATTGTAGCATGACTCCTGATGCATAGTTTTATTCTCCTCTTATTCGACAAGTCTGCCCTTGGACCCTTTCCCTTTTAAGCACAACACGCAATGCCATAGTTTCATTCTTTTCTTATTCGACAAGTCTGCCCTTGAACCCTTTCTCTTTTCACTCATCAATTTTTATTCGTTAGCACAACACGCAATGTCATAATTCCCGAACTAGCGTTGTACTCATTCGATGCACGAAATAAAAAAAAATCACATTAGTATTTATCAAACCCCGTGGATTGAACGGAGTACTTGACGCTAGTTTTAATGAAAGAACAACCCAAACTTACTCTTTTGATATATATATATCAGCAAGCTGAAAAATTGATACTCCTTCCATCCCTTTTTAAGTGTGTTACCTGAAAATTCCAACTATTTTTCTCTCACATCAACTTAACAACTTTTACATCTATTTTCCATTACTTACCCTTATCAATATAATAATATCCACTAACTTTTTAAAAAAAAATCTACTTTTAAGGTAAAGTAGGAAATGTTTCTACTAACTTTTCAAAACACATACTTATTAAGGGACAACCCAAAATGAATATGTACACACTATAAAAGGGACGACGGAGGGAGTTTTGATTTAATAGACCATGAAAGAGAGAGACGTCCATGAAGGAGAGATTTGCTACATTTTTTTTTCTGTTTATAATTAAAGGTGGTCTTTGACAGTTAATAACCACTCACCTATGAATAAGGATTAGGAGAGAGTAATTCCATGTAGGATTTTAGCTTTTAAAGCAAAAATTTAAGAAATTAGGATTGACAGTTAATCAAGTTCTCTCTCTCCCCACGTTTCCCAATTCTCTCTCTCCCCACGTTTCCCAAAAAAAATAAAAATCGATTCTTCCCCATGTATCTCTCTCTCCCTCCTTCCCACTTCCCCGGCTTTATTCCCCCCCCCCCCCCCCCCGCTCTCTTAATTTCAAAAAATTAGAATAAAATTCTAGAAAATTAGAATTTGGTATTTGAAGAGTTTTGTAAGCAAAACACATTGCTATAGGATATTGAATGATTATTGATAGATAAATAGATAGTAAGATAGATTGCATCTAATTATAGGGGCTCTCAAATTTTTAACGCTTTGCTATACATAGATAATATCAAGTAGAGGTGCCAAATGGGTGGGTCGGATTTGAGCTGCTTGATATCTTTAACACCACAAAAAGAAAGACGGAACCCAAAATATCAAATTGAAAGGACCACAAGAGGCCCAAGAGAAACAAAACCCAAAAAAACACCAAAAAAACCATGGGATTAAAATTCAGAAAGAGAATCACCTTTCTCAAGATCATCAATCTCCTCCAAAACATCATAGTCCTTCAAGTCGTCAAGAGCATTTATCCTTTCCATAATTTGAGCTTCCTCCAATTCAATTAATTTTTTTAAATTAAAGCCTCCCTCCTCTAAATTTAACGCCCAATTTGGCCCCTAATATTGATGACTTCGTGAACGAATCGTTTGAAGTAAATGGTTGAGTTTAAAATTAGTATTCACTACCCATTTCAGAAAGTCGAATACAAATTCTTCACAATACTTTATCAAGTTGATCTTTTGAATAAAAAAACATAGAAGTTTGGACTTTGGAGGACTGTTGAATGATCAATTAAGGTATTGTCCACTTGGGATCAGTTGACCGAATTCTCTCGTCCATAAAAGATTTTCTTCTTCTTTGACAACTGCCATAGAGGTTTTCTTTTGTGTTTGTGATGGAATATCTGGCTCCGCCCCGCATGAAGGTTTGTGGTCTACCCTTTATGGTGGCTTTCTCACCCTTCTACGGATGCATTCTTCTCTGAGTTTTATTGTACACTGATTTACTATTAGGGCTGATAAACAAACCGAACAAGTCAAACCAGGAAGACTACCTGAGCAAACTGACTGAGGGGACTCAACTTATCCGAGCCGGAACCAAAGCAGAGTAAGCCTATCACGATCAGCATCTCTGCTTGGTCAAAGGAGGCCTAAGCCTATCGCGAGCAGCATCTCTGCTTGGTCAGCAGGGAGGCGCAACAAGACAAAGTTAAAATTGCTTGATCTTTGCAGGACTTTTTAGCACATTTTTAGCTGGGAAAAAATACGTTCACAAACTACTCCATATGGTTTATTCACATGAACCCAAAGAAGAATGCTATACCATGAACCCGCAACAAATTCTAAAGCATTTGAGCAAAGAAATCAAATCTGTAAAGCCATTGGCAAGGACGAAGCCTATTGTGCAGCCACCAATCCGAAATAAAAGCAAGATTATACATTGCAGATGAAGAAACCACTGTAAAATGCGAAAACATAATAATGTAAGAAAGACTAGTTATCAGCAGGAGGCGGCTCGTCATCCGATGATTTCTTTTTGGCCCTCCTCTCCTTCCATCTTGCCAAGGCCCAGTTCAAAACAAAGAACCCTCCAATAGCATAGACCTGAAACCAGCCACGACAGACATAATTGGGATCTTATCAGTATATCCTTAAATATCCTTAAATAAACTACAAAAAAATGCAAACAAAAGGAACCAGCCCCGCAGGGGGTGATGGGATCAGGAAAGAATGAAATTAAATAAGCCACAAATGCGTCTGGCCCATGGTTGCAGTTACCGACACATACAGTAGCCAATAACAATGTCTTGATTTATGTGTTGATGTCTGGCTATTAGCATAACAATGTCTTCCTATAAAGTCAATGTAGTTAAGAAGAGACACATGAGAGCGAAAGATGAGCGTAAGATTCATTAGTTCATAGAATCCACCAACAAAACTTTGACAACATCCGCAAAGATACTGCAGTAAATTCAGCAGGATCACCTTGATGGTAGGCAGCTAGTTCATATATTCCATGGTTCTCCCCAAACCAGTGTGCTCTATTATACAGGGACCTCTTTACAACTAAATCCGGATCAACGTTAATATTTAGGCATCAGAAAGCATATTATAGTCTATCCACTATTGTTGTCTACCATCGATGTCTACAAACAGAGAACTAGTCCTTTGCTCTTCAGAGGCTATAAATCCATTGGATCCTTGAAAATTAGTGCCGTAAAACCTCAATGTTTCCCCAACCACAAAAAGATCTACCGTCTACGAGGTTTGTATGTACTTTGTGTATTATGCACATCCTTAAATGATAATTCCAACGCTTCCTCGTGCTTCTAATTCCTGTTAACAGCATACCTTACTTGCAAAAACAATGAAACCGACATGTCAGGTCAAATCTTGTAGAACCAATGAAATTCTGTTAACTAAGGGTGTCTCCCAAACTAGTACCCTGCCATCAGAAACAAAACTAGATGAATCAAAGCTGCTTCTTATTTTTTATCTTGACACATAATAGTGTCAAATGAGCTGAATAAAGTGCACCATGATTCTCTCTCTACCTACGCCAAGACACTGGTACCAGCATCAAGCGAGGCTGCTTGCCCATGCATAAGAATGATAAGATAACCATATACCTTCAATCATAAGCTATGATATACATATACACATGTATGTATATACGTGTTTATGTATATATATCCAAATTGAGTACAGTTTAAGTGGACAGTCCCAAAGTTGTAAAGGTACAGTATAAAACATATACAATGAAATAGATTGTTCTATAATCAACGAAAGTTTAGCGGGGAAAGAATTCTCTACCACTCACATAGGAAAGCGACATGAAATTAGTGCTCAAACAATTGAATCAATGGACAATGGTGATTATAGAGTGTCTGTTGAGTTATAAAACAAGGATTTACACATTCTGAACATGTTTTAGTGCAGTGTTTGCAGATAGAAGACTTGCATTTTAATACGGCAAGAATTGGGCAAAAAAGAAATGGGACGTGATGCTGGAGAGGTGATGGTGTTGAGACATTTCATGATATTCAAGCCAACGGCCCGTATCATTCCAATAGTATGTTATTATTGGAAAACAATGGCAACCATGGTTAGACTCACTAAATGCAAAAACACTAGGGTGGCTTTATGGGTAAAGACCGAAAAGCTTTACAATGTCCACCCGGAGATGTGAATCAAGCACAGATTGGTTTGTGGTAGTATATTGGCAATCCATTGTTTTCTAAAATGAGTCTACCATCACAATGAGGAGACTTGCATACCAGCAAATAAGGAGATCCAGAAGAAAATCAATGTGAAACTTGGTTATTGGGAGCTATTTGAGATTAGATTTAAATCTACTTGGACGACAGAAAGATTCAAGTTGTGAGACTGTTGGGCATACAATAAAAGTTTTCCCAATGGACCGAACAAGCACACAAAACAAGAAAGCCGGACCCTCAGGAGACAAACCTTAATGACATTTCAAGAAGGTGATGGTAATTAGTGCTTCAAACACAGTGGGGTCACTCCAAAGTAACTTCTAATATCCAAGACTCATTAGATGTGACTCCATCTTCAAATGATTTTGGTTTCTTCGAATCTTTGTGAAGGGAAAGATGGGAACGGAACTCAAGTAAGGAAGGAATAAAAAAAACTAGAAGAATCATTTCCATCGAAACGAGTTGATAAGAATATGATATCAGACGTAACCTGGAAATCCCAAAAGCCACACACAACTGAAAATAGCACACAAACAACTAATATAAACAGAAACTGCAGCTTTATATTAAATTAAATACTCTCAAGTTACATGGAGAAAGGATAGATAGAAGAGGAAGAAAGGGGAGAAACCTAGCGTGAGCTAGGGGCCTTGAAACCACGAGGAGAAGAGGAAGAAATGGGGGGGGGGAACTGTTAGAATGTGTTAGAATAAGTTGTGTGAGTTTGTCCCACATTGGTTATTTATGCTATGTAAGGAGTCGAGCAGTAATATAAATAAATCTCTTTTGTGT
>JAXBDA010005833.1:0-22896 GCA_036023075.1 Gaultheria prostrata
GATCTCATCGAAAACTTTAATACGGTGCAAAAAAAATTCAAAAATTATTTTGATAAATACATTAATTTTTAGTTTGAAAATTGCACGTAGTTTCGTAGTGAGCAAACAAATTGGGACAGAGGGAGTAATATGAAAGTACGAGAAGCAAATCCGAGGGAGCCAACTAGAACCAAATAACAAAGACAAACCAATATGTGAATCCTAATAGGATTGAAAAAACAACCCGTAGCACGCAAAAAGATATAAGATGCCGTCCATTCTAGCACTTGCAAAAGATCAACTAGATGATCAAAAAAGAGAATTAAAACAGATAAAGGACACTAATGAAGTAATGAAGCACATGACGCTGTGATGCTCAAAAAATATGAGGATCGCCGCTGAAACTATCCTGAATTTTATGAAATTGTTTGCGCTTAGTCCTTGCATACTTTCAAAAGGCCTGAGCATTATCAACATTGCAGAGATTCTTAAGTCTTGATTTTTGCTTTCGAGATCTGTGCTTGATTTGACTAGCCACGCCCAGGGCCGGCACTGAGATTATGAAGGCTTAAAGCAAATTTTAAAAATAGGCCCCTCAGTTTTTGTACTTAAAAAATTCAATATAGGTGGCTAATGTAATGTAAAAAATTATATACCATCAGAAAAAAATTAATCGAACACAACAAAGGCCCGCTCCTTCTCATACTAATCATGTTATTTTTAATTGTAAGAATAATGATTTTGACAATGAGAGAATTCTTTATTTTACAAAAAAAAATTATCAAAGTTTGTTGAGTGAAAAGAAATTATATTGATATACTTATAGTCAAAATTATTTTATTTGTATATTTCAAATAAAAAGTTAAAAGTAAAATGAAAAAAAAATGAAAGAAAAAAAAAATGATCTAACCATTTATGGTGTGCAAAAATTTGAACATTAGTCTCGAGTAACATCCATATACAAGAATAATATATTAACTGCACTTAAATCCAAAAGAAAAACAAGAGAAAAGATACATGCAAGAATAATATATTAACTACACTTATTTACTGATTTGGCAAAAAAAAATAAACTTGTTTTTTGGTTTATGTAGCAATAAACCAAAAAACTCCTTTGGTTCAAATTGTAATTTATTCCACTGTTTAAAGAGACCAATGGCACATCTGTAATTTTGCTCAACCTCCTTGCTTCATCTTAGCTGTCCATTGCCTCACCTCTCACCTTTTTGCCAAACCACTGTGGTTTATTCCCCCCAAATAAACCAAAAAACATGTTTTTTGGTTTATGTACCAATAAACCATAAACTCTTTTGGAGCAAAAAACCAACACCGATTTTTTTGCCAAAGAAGTCTGGTTTATTGCCCCCAAAAAAACCAAAAAACCTGTTTAAATCAAATAGAAAAATAAGATAAAAAAATTGCACAGGTAATAAGAAGCCGTAAGGTTTCAAACCAGCCACCTCCGGGTCTTCTAGTGTGCAAGTGAACCACTGCAATGGAACGCTGTTTTGTCCAGAATCTCGAAACAAATTATATACTAATAAAATGTCATATTGAGAATGGCTCCCTAGTTTTGCATAAATTTCGAAGGCTTGAAGCTGTCGCATCTCCGGTTCTACCCCAGGGCCGGTCCTAGCCACGCCACGTGATGACATCCATCATAATAGCCTGCCGCATCCTTGTTGGAAAATAGCATTGTTCACATAGAAATAGAGAGGTGCTCCCTTCGTCTGCATTTTTAGGTCCAATTTTAAAATCCGTGTCATTTGATTGCTTGTATCTTTCAATTTACAATGATTTTTATTTTTGAACTTTGTATAATAAAACTAATTGAGATCTATCAAATAATATATATATTGCATAATTTTCGAGATTAAAATTGAAAGATATAAATAATAAAAAATGACACTGACTTCAAAAATAGACCAACAAAGGCAGAGGGAGGGAGTATTTCTTGGGAAAGTTTTTTTGATCATGTTTGATACAAGTTCAAGAACTTGCTCTTTTTCTTAAAAAATAAAAATAAAATGTTAGCAAATGCTAGTAAGACTTGAACCTTAATCTAGCACATGGGGGTATAAGTGTCTTTCAACTTATCTTTTTTCGGGTGGAGGTTGTTACTAGTGAAAGTTCGATCACTTGGTATGGCTAAAAATCCAAGCTCTATCTTATGAACTAACCATCACTTGGTATGGCTAAAAATCCAAGAACTTCGTTTTTATCCGGTTCGGGCTACATGCGAGGGGCCTACACGCTGTTTTATCACGATGTACCGATAATTGTAGAAACCCATAGTAATTGATTGCTCAACTTTCACGTACCTATATGTATGTATCTGTATGCGTATATATCGGTCCAAGGATCTTCAATCTCTTAGCAAGTTCTTGAATCATCAAACGGTTGATGAGGCTGGATAATTCCACTCCTCTGACCAGAAACCCTAACTTTCACATTGGAGGTAACTTCTAATTTCTTCTCTTCTCGACCCTCTTGTTGTTGTTCTGATTGTGTTGTAAATTTAGAAAACAATTCTTGAAAGCGGTTTTTTTTTTTGTTCTGTAATTCATTGGCAGCTTAATTTGAGTGGAGCGAAAGAAGAGAGAGAAAGAGGGAGAGAAAAAAAAAAAAGAAGCTCCTCTTGTTGGAATTGAATCCCAATTAGGGTTTCCTGATGAATTTGCTCAATTAGGAAACGGTTCATGTGTTTGTGACTGTTGTTTGGTAGAATAAAGAAGTGACCGTTCGAGAATCTAATGAAGTAATTCAAGAATGGTAACAATGAAAGAAGAAGAATTTGGGAATTCTATTGAGTACAAATGATTACAGAAATGGGAAAACAATACCGAAATGGAAACTCTCGTCTCTTACAAATGGAAACTCTCGTTCCAAATTGCACTAAACAATTTTCTCCTCCCCACCAATCCCTAACCTTCTACTTATACCAGAACTTCCCCTTTTCTGTTACAACCTCCTTTTCCCTTTTTTATTAACAACTGGCTAAGAAATAACCAAAAGATTCTAACAGAAACAGATACACTAAACACGTGCTGTACATGTGTGACATTGCCATAACTATAGCTGGGATGTATCACGTATCTGGGGTTTAATGCGTGTTCAACTCTAATTATTCTGGAAAAGTTGCAAATTGGGTTGAGAAGACGAGGTATATTAACAAATATAGTGAATAAAGAAGTGAAGGAACAATTCCTTTCGGTGGTTACAAACGACAAGCTTGTAGTTGTGATAGAGTTGCTACAGCTTGCATCCTAAAACAAGTTCAATACAGAAAAATTGAAACCAATATTTGTATTCAGGTGTAATGTAGTACATGTGGCTTTATTTTTGCTATTAAGTTGCCGATTGTCTTCAAAGCTTAAGCTTTTAGGGAAGGGTCAATAATGTGGACGGATCACGGAGTTTGAATATATCTAACACATTCTCTCACGGGAAACCCTGTCTTGGACGTGAGATGCAAATGTTCATACGGAGAAATATAAGCTAAATGGAACGAAGTAAAGTGCAAATGTGGAACAGATGTAAGTTGAAAGACTTGAATTCACGACCTCCTAGCTTTAGAACCATGCCTAAGTAAGCAATTATTAAGCTATTACGAAATGGGTCGAACAAAGAATATCAAGCCATCCAAGATTTACATACTAAGAAAAGTTTTTGCTTATCTGAAGTATACACTTTTCTTTTTCCATTACTT
Organism: Gaultheria prostrata; assembly: GCA_036023075.1. Taxonomy (NCBI): domain Eukaryota; kingdom Viridiplantae; phylum Streptophyta; class Magnoliopsida; order Ericales; family Ericaceae; genus Gaultheria; species Gaultheria prostrata. The sequence goes on from JAXBDA010005833.1 coordinate 3,689, forward strand.
GCAGCATTCAAAGTTCCATTTCGATGGCAGACCTCAAAGAACACCTGCTCCCACCAAAACCTGCTTTGGTTGCAAATCTTAGAGATCCATCTTATCGTCCCTCTGCATCTGTGCGTCAACCTTTTCATGGTGTGGATGTTACAGGCTTGAAAAAGCGCGGCCAAGGCCTTCGATCATGGATCCGGGTTGATGCACTAGGGAACTCACAAGTAATTGAAGTTGACAAGTTCACTATAATGCGCCGTTGTGATCTTCCTGCACGAGACCTGCGCCTGCTTGATCCGCTATTTGTGTACCCCTCAACAATCCTTGGCAGAGAGAAGGCCATTGTCGTGAACTTGGAGCAGATTCGATGTATTATCACGGCTGATGAGGTTCTGCTTTTGAATTCTCTTGATAGCTATGTGTTGCAGTATGTGGTAGAGCTACAACGGCGATTAACAACTTCAGGGGAGGGTGAGGTTTGGCGGTCAGAAGGTACTGACTTGGGCAGCAGGAGTGGAACTAGAAGTTTTGATAGTTTGTTCAGGAACACGCCGCCTGATTACTTGCCCTTTGAGTTTAAAGCTCTTGAAGTTGCTCTAGAGGCTGCCTGTACTTTTCTTGATTCTCAGGTGCGTAGCAGGATGGTTCGTAGGATGCATAGTTTGAAATTGAGGGCACTGCACTAACTGTTTGTATCAACAGAAGTCGTGACATGTCTCAGTTCCTAGTGGACACAAAAGCTAAATACTTGAGTTTGTAGACCATGGTACACTTGATAAAATTAAATGAGATTTCCCTATGTTAAACGTTGTATTTCATGAAGGTCTTCCTACATCTAAAATTTGAGAGGACATTTTCCTATAGATTTTGGTGGCGATATTGCATATTGATTGCAACTACTTTTTTTAACTGTTGAGGGAAATTCTAGAGGCAGGGAAGGCCTAATTAATGCAGGATGCTGTTGTAGAGGAGGATAGGAATTTAGTGAATTTAATGGATTATTTGGCCATTGACAAAGCAGAATGGAGGGGAAGGATTCATGTAGCCAACTGCATTTGGTTGGAACATAAGGCTTAGTTTAGTTTGGTTCATAACTAGATAGCCCTATGTAGTCTTGTAATCTTGGTCTAATGCAGAGCTCGGGAGACATCAGTGGTGGACTATATAGTTTTACGTTTAATGAAAACCTGACATGCAATGCCCTCAAATTATAATGTGAGATAAATCTCGATCTTTGGACATATTCTGGCTGTGCATGTCCATGTGTCTCTCTGTGTGGTTTCAGCATAAGTTACGTCTTTTGGGGGGATGCATTTCTTTTTCATGATGGAATGGTTACCGTTTGATGCACAAAGGTTTCATGGCAGGGGGAATGGGAGTAGAGAAGAAACTGTAATGAGTGAAACTCGATCGCTTTGAGAGATTTTTTCACTCTCTGTCTCTAATTCGTAAATGAAGTCTTTCAATAAGATAACATTGCCGGATCATACTGCTAGATTCTTACAAAGCACTCATAAATTAAACAATCACCAGACCTTTTCTTCGTTTGTTTGTTCCTTTTCCCCTTTTATACCCTGAGAAAGAGGAGTTGAACTATAGGAATGAAGGGGCCCAGAGACAATAGATGTATGCAACGCTTCAGTTTCTCATGTTCTAACTATGATATTGTTAGTTTACAGATCACTTGGTGAAAAAGGGAATGTTTCAAGCATTGAACAATTTTGGGTTTGCTCATGTGAGTGAGCTTTTGTGCTCATTAGTGAGATGCTTTGGACCATAAATGAAGGAAGCATGGTAATGAGCACAGAAATTAATTTGGGTCTCTAGGCCTGCTCTCCCTGATGCCTTTCAGCTTTGATTTGAGGGTATGGTTCTGCAGCAAAACGTCCATGTAGTTCCTCGGTTCTTGGAGGTTTAGGGAGGCCACTGTTTTAGTGGTATTTTGAGAGCAGCCACTTTGTGCATATTGCCAAAGGTTAGGTCTGTCTCCAATCATCCCCCGCCCATACCCCCAATGATTGGGAACTAGTTGAGTTCTGTTATTGTTGTTGTCACATGAGTGAGCTTCTGGAAATGTTTCTATAGTTGATAAGGAATCATATTCGTATATACCTTCTCTAACCCTGGGATGATTATATCTGGATTAGGATAATGCATCGCCATCATGCAGGTCATTATTACGAGTTTAGAGGATATCATGCTACTTCTGATATATGTAACTCATTTTAGGAAATTTAATGTGGACTGTGCAAAATGGAAAACTTCGACAACTTGGGAGTTTATAGGTTATGCACTCGTGTACTTGAAAAACTTTAGGAGATAGAATGATCTTTGATTGAAATTTATCTATTAATTAGGCTTTCTAACACTGGAAATGATCACTTAATTTTTCCTTCTTGGATAGTAAGCTCTCTTACTAACGTGAGTAGATCAACTTTTTATGCTCGCATTGTCTCTCAGTCAAAAGTCGGTTGCTCGTTTGTTTTTCCAGTTTGTGAATTAATCATTTTTTAATTAATCAGGCAGCTGAATTAGAAATAGAAGCATATCCACTTCTAGATGAACTGACATCAAAGATCAGTACCTTAAACTTGGAACGTGCACGGCGACTAAAAAGCAGACTTGTTGCCCTTACTCGACGAGTTCAGAAGGTTTTTGTACTACTGTACAATTGGTTTTCCATTTTCTGCCCTCAAATGGGTACACATATCTGATTCCTCCTCCCTGCTCTCCATTTTTGCGTAGGTTAGAGATGAGATAGAGCAGCTTATGGATGATGATGGAGATATGGCTGAAATGTACCTCACAGAAAAGAAAAGGCGGATGGAATCATTTTTCTCTGGTGATCAATCTGTAATGGGATTCAGATCCTCTGATGTTCAATCTGTTTCTGCACCAGTTTCTCCTGTCTCATCACCGCCCGATGGTAGGAGGCTTGAGAAGAGCTTGAGCATTGCGAGGAGCCGACAGAGCGCGAGGAGTACAGAAAGTGGGACAGAGAGGATCGAAGAATTGGAGATGTTGTTGGAGGCTTACTTTGTTGTCATTGACAGCACCCTCAACAAGTTGACATCGGTATGTACTGTAGAGTGTTCTTTAGTTTCCTTTAACTTGGTGGGAAACAGCTTATGAATCTGTGGTTTTTTTTTCCTTCATTTCAGCTGAAGGAGTACATTGACGACACAGAAGATTTCATTAACATTCAGCTGGTATGAATCCTCATCTCATCTAACACACTAGTAGGTATTGAGATTACGAATGTACGATACTTGAATGAACGTAAGTGTAGACAAGTTTAAACTTAAGCAAAAATGCGTATCATGCTAAATTTCATTCCTAAATTGTCCAATGCGGCAGCTTTTGCTGCTTGAGAGGGGACTATCAGCTTCCAATCTTTAGCTGTCACACCGGCGAGTTCTGGACTCATATCACTTTTCCACATTTAAATATCCCATAAAAAGTATCCTGTAAATTGCAAGTAAAGCAAGTTGAAACGGAAGCTTTTCGATGGACTAGCAATAAGCTCATAGCTGAAGAATAACAGAAAACATTGCAGATCATTTTTATGATGTTGAAGATGAATATCAAAGATAATTTCTGGATTCTGAAATATTGATTGGGAATTTATGTTTTTTTCGTTTTTTCAGGATAATGTCCGAAACCAGCTTATCCAGTTCGAGTTGCTGCTTACAACCGCAACGTTCGTCGTTGCCATTTTTGGGGTGGTAGCGGGTATATTTGGCATGAATTTTCCAATAGCGTTGTTTGATGACTCAGGTGCATTCAAATGGGTACTAGTGATCACTGGAGCAACAGGGGCTTTCATATTTTGTTCATTCTTGTGGTTTTACAAGCAGAGAAGACTGATGCCGCTGTAATTTGGTAACGGAAATTGCAACCTTTTGGAGCTAAAGTAATGCAATAAGTATCTCGTTTTCATACTTCACTTCATTGACTAAAGAAAAAGGAAAATGTTTTGGATTACAAATGTTTGGACATAGATGTGTTCGTACTCGTCCTATGTGTGTATAGGCTCCACATGCATTGTTCGGGATCAATGTGCATAGAACAGTGCTGGACATAATTGTGCTTGAACGTGTGTCCGTGGCACTGCTCATAGTAAATATAGGAAATGAAGGTGGCCTTAAGACCAACGTGCATATATAGAACAATTCTGGACACAATTGTGCTTGGATTTTTGTCGTAGAAAAATTTGGTAGTGAAGGTGGCTTCCCTTAAGACCAATTCTTTCCATGCAGTTTTCGCAAGTGATCATGTCAAAAAAAAAAAAAAAAATTTGGCTGTGCTAGAAGAAAATAAATTTTCTTGTACGCAAGTTTAGTTCCCAAGTTTAATTAGTAATTGTAAATTCAAAAAATTTGATGAGAATGGTGTTTGTATGTTCTTATTTAAAAAAAAAAAAAGTAAAAGCCTTACATCAGGAGTTCATGGCTAGTTTCACTCTTTTTTTTTAATTTATATTTTTGGCTTTTTAGATTATGGCTAGAATGTACTATGAATTTGTAAAGTATTTGGGACATATGTGCAGGATGTATTTTATAACAGGAGCAATGTCTGATAGATATGTGCATAATAGATTCTGCAGGTCTTTTTGTTAACCAAAATGGAAAAAGTGAAATATCAAAAATCAAAAAACTCATCTCCTCCTACTTTTGACTTCTTCTCTCTAATCACAAAAATTCAAAACTCATTTTCGCGGAATGTGTTTTGACAGTGGTGCGCCAAACAAACACCTAGAGGTAGAAAAACAAAAACTCAAAATGCAAAAACTAAACAACCAAACAACTCCCGTCATACACACTGCTTAAATATAGAGAGCTTATTAGAATGTGTGAGAATCAAAAAAAAAAAAAAAAGAGGGAAAAGTAAAATTCTAACAAAACTATACCAAAGTCTTAAAATCAAAGTAGAACCAAAATACCCATACATAGAGCCTTGGCATCCTATACATAGGATATGCACTAGACCATAGCAACGGTACAAAGATCTAGATATTTTATAAGCCAAAAGATCAGCTACTTGCACGACTACAAAATAACTGGAAACGGGGTGGGTGTTGTGCACTTGGGTGCTGTTGCATCCCTTGGCAGTCCGATTGTGTTTTGGATGGTTCAGATGTGTTTTGATTTTTTTCCGATAAAAGTAAATCAAAATTAAATTAAAATTGCCGAATGCATCCAGGCCGTCCAAAACATGATCAGGCGGCCGAGGAATGCACAACACGGTGCATAGTGTCACGGCCCAACCCGGATACATGACCGGCCAATGAAAAGAAGTCACCGAAGGCCATCTTTATTACACATTGTAATTCTTTTTCTAAAATAATAAGTTCTTTATCATAAAAATGCAGAAGCGTTATACTTAAAAAGACTTCATTATACAACTTCAGGCTGACATAAGTGATATTACAGCAATTGTCCGTAGACTTATATTACAAACTCGTGGGCACTATTATAGGCTGCACCAAATACAAATTGTTGTACAAACTTTATTACAAACTTTTACAATATCGAAAATAAAAGCAGCAACGTCAACAGCAGGTAAGGCTAAAGAGGCTAGCCCATTATTTATCGACGACCTGAAATGTTTCACATAAAAACACAAAACATTTCAGAGAGAATTACGATAAACTAATTTTTCATAATTCATGATACAAAAATCATTTTCCTGCATTTCATTCATCTTTAATAATAGAAAGGAGGGAGAATAGAAGAAAGGGGGGAGAACAGAAGTATCTTTTAACATCTTTCATGAACGGAACACCGGCAATAATTGGGTAGCTAGCCCAAGATTGCAGGAAATGATATCAAGTCCCTAGAATACCCGGTAATATTCCTCTATAAATGGCTAACTCAACGTCCAGATGTTTCAATACCATAAGCACAATGATTTCCTTTTCTTTTAAGGAATCTCATGCTTTAACTGCTGCTCTTTCTTTAAGCAAATTAATAAAAGTGCTTCTCTTTAAGCAAATTAATAAAAGTGTTTCTCTTTAAGCAATTTAGTCACAATTAAATATCCAATACCTCATTTATCAAAAGTAATTCCATTTCAATTAAAAGTGACACTTCCTTGCAAGCCGTCCAATTTTAATAAATTATCATGGGAGGTTTTAATGCTTTTAAACACATAATCACGTATGTAGCATTATTAAACCATAATTATGTAAACAAAGTATATTCGTAATTCTCACCTTTGTAGCGTGAACTGTGAATTACTACCCATGCGAATTTTAATAGCTGACATCGAAACCAACTCGAGTCACGTAATTATTCCACCGTTAATGCACTTTTTAATCGAGTCACGGGTAGCAGAGGAGAAGGCTGTTGAAAAAATGGTAAGGGTGGTGTATGTGGGACTACACTGGAGAAAGGAAGAAGTTTAGAAGATAACTTTACTTTAGAAAATGTGAGAGAGAGGAAGAATTTCGTGGAGAGAAGAAGAAGGGAAGTAAGACATATAAACAAGATAAAAGAATAAAGAAATATGGGAGGGCCAACCCATTAATGGCAAGGCTCCTCAACTGCATTTTTGCCTCAGCAAATAATGCCACTGAAATGGCCAAACCAAATATCCCACCGACAGTGTTGAGTCGATCCCGTCCGCTCGCGCTGTCCGGACTTTGTTCTCAGAAATAATTCCAAAAATTTACCGGTGAGTGAAAAATTATTCCAAGATTGACTGTGGTGATAAAATTCTAATAAAAAATTAGATACTGAAACACGAATTCTATTTATATGAAAAATCGGGTTATCACATATAGCACTCAGGTGGACATCACCCATCCTAAGTCCTAAATAACTTAAAAGATACTGTGAAAAGACTAACTACAGTAATTAACTTGCATGAAAGAGTTAATTTCGATTGGGTTAAGATGAAGTCCATCTCAATTCGTATCTCACCAATTTCGGCATTTATGCAAGTCTTTTTTTCTCCAAGCTGCAAGAAATCAAATAAATACTCCCTCCGTCCATTTTTAAGTGTGTTATCTGGGAATTCCAACTATGTTTCTCTCACATCAACTTTTACAACTTTTACATCTACTTTCCATTACTTACCATTATCAATATAATAATACCCACTAACTTTTTAAAAAGGAATCTACTTTTAAGGGCAAAATAGGAAATGTACCCACTAATTTTTCAAAACACATACTTATTAAGGGACAGCCCAAAATGAAAATGTACACACTATAAAAGGGATGGAGAGAGTAGTGAATAAAAATAATCTTACAAGTAAAGCAAATACACTAAAAAGCAAAAAAAGAAAAAAAAAAAAAAAGACTCTGGCTTCATCTTCAGTACTAGAGTCTCTTATCATGTCTTTCTTGTACCTCATTAAAAGCACATTCCACCCTTCTAGGTTGTTAATGGAACTAATTCAAACCCAATATTATAAGGAACAAAAATTAGGTCAACCTTGGCAAAGCCAACTTGTAAGCAATGTTGATTTTGAGATTTCACTAGCCCTTAAATTATCCACTCACGATGCGCAAGTTAAGAAACCGGATATTCTAATCCCCCTTTTATAAACGTTGACCCTATAATAGTATAACAATCCCCCCTCAAACCGTATCCACCTCTTATCCCCCTTCTTCCTTATCCCCTAAGGCGCCACGAACAACACATGAACGTACAATTATGGAAGAGAGTTGGAGCACCATGGTGAAGGTGCCTCATGATCACCCAATCATTCTTCCAGTTTCAATTTTTTTTTTTTTTTTTTTAACTGCACTCCAATTTCATGGCTTGGCTAGGTTTGGCCTAAATTTATCATCCTAGCTATAGTTACCTTAGGCCCAACTGCCCTATAAATTACAGGCTGCTGTTCCTAATTCCCTTAGAGTAGAAAAAATGAAAAATGATGGAGCCATGTTATAGTAATACTCCCTCCGTCCCATTTTATTTGCTTACTACGATTATGCATGCCTTTTTTGAACTCTTGTAGTTTTCAATCTATAATGTATTTTATATGCAATATGGATCTTATTTGATAGATCTCAATTAGTTCTATTAGACAAATTTTTTAAAAACTTTAAAAACATTATAAATAAAAAGATATAAACATTTGAAAATGGCACGGATATTCGTAGTGAGCAAACAAAATGGGACCGATGGAGTACTAATGAAGAGGAGGAAGAAGAAGAGAATCACTTTTAACTATGCAACGCAAGTGGCCGGTAGGCTCTTCAGTGATGCCAATGGTGTTGAAGGCAGCAATAGAGCTACAAGTTCTAGATATCATAGCCAAGTAAGTTCCCGGAGCCAACTCTCCCCCTTCAAAATTGCGTGTCGGTTGCCTCCCTGAGTCCCTCTACCACCCTTGGCCGCAACCCGAATGCGCTAGAAATGTTGGATCGGATGCTACGTTTCTTGACCAGCTACTCGATTGTCATGTGCTCGGTCATCTCCACTGATCGATCACCCCCCTCCTCTTGCTGCCCAACTAGGACAGCAGAGGTTGTATGGTCTTGCACCTGCGGCCAAATACTTTGTTCCTAACGAAGACAACGTCTCGTTAGGACCCTTGTTCCTAAAAAAGGTTTCCATAGACAGCTGGTAATTAATTCATATCACTTTAATTACTTCAAATAAATATTGAGTACTCTTTCCGTCACGTACTTTGAAGTATTTTTGTGCGTAATTGATTTTTCTTTTTGAAACCATAAAGGTCTCAAATAGTTCTTTAAATTGGCGAAATTTCGGAATTTAAAGATTATATTCAAATTAAAGAACCTTATTTTTAAGGACACTCTTGATAAGAAGTATTTATTCTTCTATGGATAGCGTATGAAGGAACCCCTGTCAATTTCAATGTCAGGAAGAAAAATTGAAATTTTTTTTCTATTTGCTGCAGGTTTGATAGATTTACATTTTAAAAACACATGATAGACGGTTTGAACTAAATTACGGAGTAACTTTTTAATTAGTGAACATTCTTTAACTTCGCGGTAAAATATTCAAGAATAATATCGATCAGAGGAATAAAAAAGTATAAGTATCTAGACCAAAGTTCAAAAAAAGTTCTGAAAATTAAGATAAATAATTACACCCGAAAACAGTCTTGTATTTTTTGACCTTTATAGAATTTTTTTTTTTGGCTTGTGTCACAACTTTTCATATTCTTTTTGTCAAGGCGAATGGTTATAAGAAAAAAAAAAATCAAATGTCAATCTAACCAAAATTCCGAAAAATACAAACAAAAAAGACACTTAGCTAGCTTAATATACTAATAAGATTGTTGTTACCTTAATCAACTAGGTACGAACTTAAAGGGGCAGTTGTGGAAGGAGGGATTCTATTTGACAGGGTTCATGGGATGCAAGTATTGGAGTACTCAGGGAAGGATCCCAGGTTCAATGAGGTATTCAACAAGGCCATGATCAGCCACACCTCAATTGTCCTGAACAAAATCTTGCACTCCACGCACAAGGGTTTTGAGCAAGTTAAAAATCTTGTTGATGTAGGCGGCGGTCTCGGTGTCACACTCGACTTGATCACCTCCAAATACTCACATATCAAGGGTATTAATTTTGACCTTCCACATGTTATTCAACATGCCCCACCCTATCCTGATATGGGTTTTCGATTCATTTCCGTTTGATTTTTATATGCTCCATTTTAATTATTAGAATACTACTCAGCTTTGCTCCAAAAGCACTGAATAATCACTCGGATTATTGGGAGTAGGTGTGCAACATGTTGGAGGGGATATGTTTGAAAGTGTTCCAAAAGGAGATGTCATTTTCATGAAGGTCAGTTTTACATTTTTCAAACTACTTGTGGAAACTTAATATATTTTTTGAACTGCCGAAAATTTTATAACTCAATTAAACCTCAAAAACGGGATCCGAATTACAAACGGAAGAAAGCCTATGGTCAATCAAGTCACAGGCATAATTAATGGAACACTCTGGTGGTCTAACCGTGTGGACTTTAAAATCCTTCAAATCAGGAATCTACTTGTCATCCCAAAACTGTATCTTGGTGCCATTTGAGATTTGCCATCTGACCCCCTTTAAAAGAAGCTCTCTGCCTTGAATCAAACTAGACCATGCCCAAGAAGGGCGTCTTCCTTTAGAGGTCTGCAGAAAATTGGAATGAGGGAAGTAAAGGACTTTCAATATGCAACCCCAATAAGAATTAGGATTGACAGTATGTAAGCCTCCACCCTTGTTTCGCCAACAAAGCAATGTTGAACTCCTTGAAATCCTGAAAACCTAACCACCACCACCCCCAGTTTTTGATTGCGTTAAAGTGCTCCACTTAGCCCAGTGTAGACCCTTGTCCTCAGGATTTCCTCCCCACCAGAAATTAGAAATGAGGGAGTAGAGCAAAACATGCCATAGCATAAGAGGAGATAGTTTGAAGCACTGATTTGATCAAGGTTTCCTTACCAGCTGCATTGAGGTTCTTATTCTTCCAACCTTGCATTTTCATCAAAGATTTTTCCAAAAGATAATTGTAGGCTTTGCCTTTGGAACGCCCCCAAAAGGTAGGGAGACCCAAATACTTCACCTCTCTGCGTTCATGGGAGACATTTGCAGCATATTACAGAGACCCTCTTTAAGAGTGGACGTTTGAGGAGAAACTAACGCCAGATTTGCTGATATTGACTAATTGACCTGATGCTTCATTGTGGAAACTTTATATTCGATCCAAAAACCTTAAACTATATATTAGGTGGAGAGGTTCCAACATTATATTATCTGATCTCCCATGTCGTTTAAAGCTTGTCACGTGTTAATTCTATTGGGTATATCACCACAGACTTTTCGTTGGGTCTATTATCATGGGGTGTGGATTGAGATTTTTAAAATATATGGTTTGATCTGATACCATGCGGAAACTTTATATTTAACCAATAAACTTAAGCTTTTACATTGAAAGGTCCCAAAAAAGGATCGAATCCCTCAATGTGTTGATGATCATATGAAGTTTACGATGATGTAAATTCATTGATCAGTTGCTCTTGGTTCTTTATTTCTCTCATTTGGTTATCTCCTTACCAACCATTTGATCTTTCCATCAACATATGATTGTCAAAGGATAGGGAGTCAACATACTTGGGACGTTATCTCTTTTGTGATCCCGTTTTGCTCGTGATCCTTTTAGACTTCATAACTCCATAAAGATTAATAAAATTCTTTCATTTGCCGCGACATATACAATAGGATAAAATAAAAAAACGACCGTTTTTGATGCATCAATATGATCTAATAATTGATGGCGTTTATGCGATGATATGTAGTGTATACTTCACAATTGGAGTGATGATCATTGCCTGAATTTGCTAAAGAATTGCTATCAAGCTCTACCGGACAATGGAAAAGTAAGGCCCCGTTCCACTAAATTAAAAAGCTAAAAGTCAGCTTATTGCGTTTTTCGAGACATGTTATTCCCTCATAATACATCACATAGAAAATCATAAAAAGCCAACGCGTATTTCGAACTCTCACATAAAAAAGCTAAAAAGCCAAAAAAACCAAGTTAGTAGGACACCCCCTAATTGTGGTGGAGAGACTTCTTCCAGTAATCCCAAATAAAAGGCATTTTTCAACTTGACTTGGTGATGATGACTCAAACCATCGGCAGGAAGGAGCGCACAAAACAGGAGTTTATGGCCCTTGCTACTGGAGCTGGATTTTCTGGCATCAAATTGGAATGCTTTGTTTGTAACTTTTGGGTCATGGAAATTTACAAGTAGTGTATTCGCATATGATTTGAATTTTATTTTCGCTATGTTCTCTTTTATAAAAATAAAATGGTTACAACAACCGATAATTCTTGTGAATAAAGGTATGCCGTTGATTCCTTTTTTCGTGTTGGCTCCTTCGGCAGGAGGCCAGAAAATAGAGACGCGGGGGCTCCACTCTCTCCATGGGTTGGCAGGCCCTACCAATCCCATTAGGAATTGTCTGTCTCAGTAATTAATGGTCCAGATTTAAAATAAAACTCTTACGGAGAAGAGGAAGAGAGGACTATTTCCCATAAAAGTTTGATTTTAAATCTGAACCATCCAAAATACTTTTGAACAATCCGAACACAGTTAATAATATGGCATGCCAACCCAGGGGGACAGCAAAGTCCCCGCGTTCGAAAAATAGCATATAGCCAATTCCATACGATGTGGATTTGTGAGAGAGAGGTGAGGTCTAAGTCAACTATAAAATGTCTTTCAATACACTTTTTTGTTTAGTTTTATATTTTTTCGTAGTGGGGCTTTAATTCAAACTTCTAATAAATTTAATTAATCCTTGCTTTGCGGGTATATTCTGTCAGAAACATTTACGAGATTCAAGGCTTAAATCTGGGAGCCGTGGATTACGGCCACGAATAGATGCGGGAACCTAAAAGTTCTCCATAAAGAATGGATCAATGTTACGGGTAGAATTATACAAATCGAAGCGTACAATTCCGAATACAAATGTGAATAAATTACTATAAGATATAGTATGCAGAAATCACTATTTTTCGAAACATGGATCGAGAGATTCTGGGGGCAAGGGTGCCTATAATACTCCAAAGCACTACATGATTGTAGTCCCCTGATCTGATCGTTCATCTACGTAATCAAAAGTCCATCTATGTTTCTTAACTCTTACCAATAAGAGTATACTCCTAACGGTAAAATTATTTCCGCGAATCTGAATCATCGATTGAATAAAAAGAAATGTCGGGTCGGGATACTACAGGATCTCCAAATCTAGAATCCAGATGCAGTTGTTCGAATTTGTATACACCAGCAAGTGTCTATAGCATTTTGTAAACATTAGTAATATATGCACTAAAAAAAGGTAAGCGCAAATCAATAATTCCAAAAAAACATGTGATTCTGGCATGCCTTGCCATCCCGCGTGGGCCTAAAAAACGGAACTTTTCAAAATGATTTCTGAATTCGCACGCCCTTCTTTGCTTATCGCAAGGCATTCTAAGAGAACTCGTTTGAAAGCTTATTATTTTCAGTATTTTTTATTTTACAATTTTGAATTATGATCAGAATAGATTAATATTCCCTCCGTCCCAAATTGGATGTCTAATTTTGAAACCCATGTCATTTTCAATTGCTTATATCTTTCAATATGAATCTCAAAAAATATCCAATATAGATCTTGTTTGATAGTTTTCGACGAGTTCTATAATATAAAGTGTTCATAATTATGAAAAATATTATAAATAGAAAGATATAACAATCGAAAAATGACACGGATTTCAAAAATAGACATCCAATTTGGAACAGAGAGAGTAATTTATAGATTGTTTATAAGAGATATGTAGACTAACATAACGGTTCTGGTCCAAAGTTTTTTATTTCTGGGATCCGAAATTTTTTTCATAACTAATGGGTGTCACGTGTCAGAGCCTACGTGGTATTCGAATATTTCATCAGAGCAATCTAAAAGTGTTGGACGGCCGAGATTAAAATATATCTTATCTCATCACTCTCTCTCCTCTTTCTTTCTTTTTTTTTTTTGGAAAATAATTTTCACACTCCCCTTTTAGCCATTGACACTCTATTTTTGTTTTTTACTCATGTGAAATTACTACATTGCCCTTCACATGAAAAAAAGTGACTCAAGATAAAAGGGTAATTTAGTAATTTCGCATGAGTAAAAGATAAAAATAAATGTCAATGGATAAAAAGGGAATATGAAAATCATTCCCTTTTTTTTTCTCTCTAAATCCGAACTGCTCAAAATCAAAATGGACACCATAAATTCGCCCAGGTACCACGTGCTACTCTCTGAAAAATTGCTCCTTGGATCCGTTGTAAAATAGCTGTTCAATAAATGTTGGCCACCCACTCTACAGCAGTCAAGTGGTAGTCAAATATATACACACACACAGAGAGAGAGAGAGAGAGAGAGAGAGAGAGAGATTCATCAGCAATCTTATCACTAAAGTGCTCTCCAGCAATGTCCAGCTCAGCTCCTCGTCTCATCCTCCTCCTCGCCGCCTTCCTCCTCCTCTTCGCCGCCGTGGGCGCCACAGACCACATCGTCGGAGCAAACCGCGGTTGGAACCCCGGCTTGAACTACACTCTCTGGGCCAACAACCAGACCTTCTACGTCAACGACCTCATCTGTAATACTCTCTCTCTCTCTCTGGATCTGAAATCCCCACATTCACTCTCTAAAATATAATGGTTACTGTTTTTGAATACGGCTAGCTGTAGTATATATATTTTTATCTTTAAAAAAATTGCCACCTACGCAAATGTCGGAATCAGATCCGGCCATAAATGTGTTTGGAATCGTTGAATGCGTCAATTCCATGTGCATTGTACCAAGGGTACAGCCAGAGAGTGAGGTAGGGGCGGTTGCTCATGCAATGAAAAAAAAAAAAAACAAAACCTTTAGTATCATATGGGGAAAAAAAATTCCCTAGAAATTATATAGGTTAATTCGGCCATTCCTAGTAAAATTACTGACTCTGTCCCTGCGTTATGTGGTCTGAAACACTATACTTGGGCATCTGGACCGTCGCATCGCTTCTATGTTTGATGGCCCTAAATTACGGTGGCTGTGGCATTGTACATTCTTATTCACATTTGCTGATTTCATTGCCCCTGGAGTCACACCAAGCTCTGTTCCGGTCCCCTGTGCTCCTGTTTTGGTTCGTTTTGTGCCCACCCTGAGCGTGCAATAATGTGAATTGAAGTCGTTCACATTTTAGATCTCGTTAGAAAGTAGTATATACGACGTTTCTGTAAAATATTTAGCTTAATTGAACATCGATAGTTATGTTAACAATTTACGTGTGTAAAACACAAAATCTCCCACAAATTGGTTGTATAGTTATCGATGACCAATCAATCTATTTATTTTATACTCCCTAGTAGAAAACAATTTGCTTCAAAACATTTGAAACGGAACAATTCTGATCATTGTTGTGCGCCCGGAACAATTCCTTTTTGTAGCATTTAGGTACCAGAAGATGCAATACAACGTGTTCGAAGTGAACCAAACGGGGTACGACAACTGCACGACGGAAGGGGCTGTGGGAAACTGGACGAGCGGAAAAGACTTTATTCTCCTCGACAAGGCCAAGAGGTACTACTTCATCTGCGGTAACGGCGGTTGCTTTAACGGAATGAAGGTTTCCGTCGTTGTTCACCCGGTGCCGTCGCCGCCTACTGCAGCCCTTGCTACCACGAAATCAGCCGCCCCGGTGGTGGCCGCGACGGTGGTGAAGGCTGTGGTGGCCGTGGTTTCGTCCATCTGGTTCGGATCTAGCTGGATCTAACGGCGGTGGTGTTGGCTGTAGTATTATTTGAGAGAAGGAAGAAAAATGTGTGGAGAACTAAAAAGGAACTATTCTCGTTTTAGAGATTTTAGATTTGTTTGCTTTATTTTTGAGCGGTTGAGAAAAAATGAATTGTATTTTTAACTAAAATTTGTGATGATATTTGATTTGTTTTTCTAATTAAGAGATGTCGATGGTACGGAGGATGTCTAGGTGTGGGTAAATTTGTGCTTGATGATTGGAGACTAGGTTAACGTTTGTGGATTTCAAGGCATTAACAACCAAATACAGGGGTATGGCGAACGAGGATCGGCAAGTAAATTGAAAAATTATTTGGTGGGAGTCATAAGTTCGAAATAAGGTTTCTTGTAACCACTTCCACATTATAGTCGTAAATACTATTTCTCTCTTCATGGGTTTTCCACATATACGCCCGTGTTTTTTTACATGAATTTGGCTGCTTGATTGGTTTAGCTTTATTGTTTTGGGTTGATTATCAAGTGGTCTTGTATAAGTAAATCGTATTCCCAGGTGACCTAGGATTATTCAAAACGACAAAACCTATATTTTGTTCACCAGCATTCAATGGGCGGAATGATTCATACTGAGAACGACTTTGCTACATCTACGTACGTGCACAAACACATCTGAACCGTCTATTTCAGGAATCAACGGCCCGGATTTTAAACAAATTCTTCCATGTAACATGAAAGAGTTTGTTTAATTAAAATTCGGACCATTAAAAACACGCAAAAACGGTCAAGATGCACTCTCCGTACAATTTGCATATGCGGAGCGTATATACACATCGAATTTTTGTAGGAGTATTGAGAAACTCCTCCAGACCTCTTCTTTTTTCTTCAAAAATCCATTTGCCGGACCGTATCCGATATTCTGCCCTTAATAATTTGAAGGTAGTATCTGTCCCAAACCAGAATAGGGGCTACAACCATAGGACCATACTCCGCAAATCTACTTGCTAGAGCTACAACCATCAAAAGTGTGATCGACCCGGACTACATGGGATGGGAACAGATCCTTCTTTCTCGGAATCGATGCTTTTTACAATTTCCATTGTTGAGCTTTATCGTTAAAAGCATGAATTCCCCTTTCCTTTTTCAATTTAGAGGCTATCGCTACACTTGGGCCTAACGAATCGTTATTCTTTTTGCTCGCTTGTCGAAACTTCTTTAGTGTTGTTTTGTTAAGAAATCTGTGTTCAGTATCCGACCTGGAGGGGAGGAAGCTAGCTAGAAGTCGACGTTTCCCTTTCTCCGACTATCTGTATATCGGAAAACGCAACGGTATAAGTGATTAAGGCTATATTGAAATCTTTTTCAATCCGCTAAATTATAGTACTATTATTAATGAAACATCGAGTACAACAGTATAGGCAGAACAACGAGGATAACCGTTTTCCCAACCAACATAGTATACAGATTCAACAAAAGACACACTCACACCAGATAGTACAACTCTCTAATTGAAGATCACAACAATTTCCAGATGATGACAGACACACCAGGACCAGGTACTTCTCGATCTCTATTTATTTATCTAGTAACCATTCGAAAACCAACATTGATTTAGAAAATATACGATTATATGGGGATCGGATGTACGTATAGCGCGATCATGTGATCTTTGATATGCACTGCTTTAGTATACCCATCATCATGCTTGTAAACCACATCGCAAAAGCGTGCAAATTGGAGCATTCGCATGAGGAGATCTCTAGATATCACGGTTAGCCTCATCATCTCTTCATTTATATCCGTCCATCCATGCTGATCAACCCTTTTGTAAAGCTCATTAATGGCCTCTGGCTTTGAAACACCGTGCTGCTTCATGTAGCACTCGACTGCTCAAGGGCTAGAACTCGCAACGTTAGCGTACGAATCCCATGTTCCAAGTAAACAACCACCGAACCAAATGACTTTCCTATGTTTTGTATGGAAGAAATCACATATATATAGAAACAAATTAGATGCCCATTTATCAAATTTTGCTTAGGACCCTAAAAAATCTCAGGGCCGGATCTGAGTGGGGAGCCCCATTTTGGGGTCTCCCCTCCACCAGTTAGGCTTTAATATTGCAGGCTTTGCAGAATGTGCCATCCATTTTTATTGCTGTATTTGCCATCCAGTTTTTCTCTTTGACCTGAAAGCAACAAATCTTATCCTACTAAAAGGCTTTTGTAAATTAAATGTGTGTTTTATGGCCTGATTTAATGCTGAATGAGTTTGGAGTGGATAAAATAGTAAGGACTCGGGCCGAAAGGGGTGTCCTATTACCCCTTTATCCCTCGGTAAAATTACCCGAATGTCCTTCCTAATCCCCCGCCCGGAGAAGTTTTCCAGCGTCGAGTGGGTACCACGGGGCATCCGACGTGGTACCCTGCGGCTCAAAACACGTTGTTTGGGCATGGGGTCCACTGTTCGGTACAGCGTGGCGCGTGCCACATAGGTCTCGTAGGCCCGTTCGGTACCGCTGTGCATTTCCATTGGCCACAGAGTACTACGTCGGCGCTATACGTGGTACCGCTGGGACCTAAAATTTGTTCCCCACCCATGCCCATATGGTACTGATGCTGCTACATGCATCCAATAAAATACTATGCAATTTTCTTCAAATAAAAAAATAAAATAGTTTCGCGCATAGTTTTTTTTATGTTTTTGCATCAAATTAAACTATTAATAAAAATATCTTTAATTCGATGCGAAAAAATTTGAGAAACTGTACGGTGAAAGGTTGTAAGAGATACACGCTGAAGTCGGAACAACACAACAAATTAAAAGTAAAAAGATCAAATAACCAAAAATAAAAATAAATAAAAAATAAAAAAATTGAATAACCAATTTCTCCTATGCTTTGGGAGAGGGAGAGTGCACAGGGAAGGCACGAAAATCAAAGTTTCACTCATGGCGTGAAAACTGTGTTTTATTTTCTTTTACAACCCATCAATATGGACTTAAAAATAACTACTCCCTCCGTCCTATTTCCATAGTCCCACTTGGGGATTCCAATTTTTTAAGGGGACACAATGATTACACCAAAAAGTATTCAATTTTTCATTAATGCCCTCTCAAAAAGGTGATTTGATTGATGAAATAGTAGTACTTTAATTCAAATAAAAGGGTAATAATGTAACTTTATTAACTTTCTATTGCTTATTTTGGAAAGTGGACTAATATTTTGGGATGTCCCAAAAAGAAATATTGGACTATGAAAATGGGACGGAGGGAGTAATTGATATTCTAATTGGTGGTCTAGGCGTTGCCTACCTGTGAAGCCTATGATTAATGGTTTTACATTGATTTACAATTCTTTTTTTTTTTGAAAATGTCAAGATCTCATTCCAAGCCCGAAGGCAAAAGATTACATCACAAGATACATGAATGAAACCAAAACTACTACTAGCATATGACACGAGTACGGCTACAAAGCACTACAGGCTACCGACTCACAGACACACTTGCCGAGGCAGACCAACACACGTGCCAGCACAGAGTCCTGTCAAGGTCTAGTAGTAAAGAATCCCAAACGGAAAACCCAGCTCAAACCTAAGCGAAAAGCACAGATGCAATCACAAAACACTCCACGCAGGGAGGTAATACGGCACCCAAGCGGGGCAAACAACCACCAAAACGGGGCAAACAAAATACAGAACAAAACTAAACAAGAAAAGCATAACCCCAGTCGTAAAAGATGTCGGGATGTCGCCGGACGCCGCCGGGCCGGATCAAGCGACTTATTCGCTGGAGGGTCTTAACCAGCCAATCTTTGCTTCAAAACCCCGTACAAGACAAATCCCAGAGGGGGTGGAGGGTCCAGAGGGCGGCAGAGAGTGGAGGAGGAAGGTGGATGGCGGCGGGCAGCGGAGGATGAGGGAAAGCGGGTCGGAATCAGAGAGATAAATGAAGGAGGCGGAGAGGAAAGGGGGAAGGGGTGAGCGGA